>WIQG01000359.1:0-145225 GCA_014925785.1 Mycena galopus ATCC 62051 | reverse complement strand
AGGCGCTGCAGTATCTGAGAGAGAAAAATGACATACAGTTGCCGTGTACCTGCTTCGTTGAACTGTCTGGAAATGAACCATACCTAAACAATGCAGGTTTTGCGCATTTCAGGTTCGGACCAGGCAGGACATCCAAGACCTTAGCGCCATTGCTCAAGTCCGGAGTAGTTGGTCAGGGATATATACACAGGGTAGCGGGTTATGTATCCGGACTACTGAGACATGGCTGGCAAGCACCTGCCTTGAAACATGTAAAGGAATGTGTAGCCCACAAACACTTATATGGACTTAGACGTTGAAGTCTTCGCTGACTTTGACTCGGACGACTCGGACTGATGTGTTTTGTTGGGATGTGTGATGTTTGCATCCTGTAACGTCGACGTGTTGGATCATCTGACCAGCTAGGGCAGAGGGAGTTGCTGACCGATGGGTTTCGAAGTAACCCAAAGCGGTAGCCGAGGTTTTGATGGGATTGTTGATGGTCAGGCAAATCCAGTCTGGCTAGTCTCCAAGAACCCATAGTGGGAACCCATGCAATATGGGTATGGCTAGGAAGCCACGGCTGTCTACTATTCAAATCTGGATAGTAGAGCGAGGGGGCAACCCATATCTCACAGGATATGGCAAGGCATCATCTGTGATCGCCAGGGGATAATGGCATCATTGCAGCACATGCATGTATAAGCATGCCGGTCGTCTGAGTAAGACGGCTTCAGCAATATCTATCGCCCAACCAATGGGACTTTGAGGGCGGAACATGTTCCGACGGATAAACGGACTTGGGATGAGCTGAACAAGCAGGATATGGGTGGACTCGGCCCTTGTACATAATAATGGACACGAATACGGACTTTCACATGCTAGACTTACTTTACATATATACCCAGGGTAGTTGTAGTTGCGGGCACCGAACCACCCGCCGGTTAGTGGGCTATATGCCTGCGATTGGGTTGGATTTGGAGAAACCTTTACAATAGACTTCAATGTCGAAGCTTTGTTGGCTAAGGAATCTGATTGTTGAGTTGTGATAGCTACGGAAACGGTTTTTGATTGCTACGGAAACGGGAAACGGATTGCTACAGGCTTGACAGCCAAGACTTGCTACGGACTTTCGAGTCACACTCGCTACGGGGACACTTAGTTCCGCCTTCGTCTTCGGACACAACCACCACCACTACTTTGCTGTGTTCCATAGCTGAGAAGCTTCGTATCCACCAAGACTTCGTCTGGTCTATACTGCTGGGTGCATAACTTGGTGGTATTGACTTAGGCAAGGTGTCTGTATCTCTACTTGAGATAAGACCTAGTCGTCTCATAGCTGAGAAGCTTCATATCCCCTTAGACTCCGTCAAGTATATATTATTTGGATGTGAACCTGGTTATATTTACTTTGGCAAGACGTTCGTATCTCTACTTGAGATAGTTCCTCTCCCTCCAACCTTTGTCAAGGCCCTGGTCAGGGACTGACACTCGTCGGATTCACCTAGTCTCAACTGTATCTCTTGTGTCCTCTTGGTCGTGGTGTTCGGAAATAGTGTCCTTACTGTTTCGAGCGTACCATTGCTATATCTGAAAGGATATAAAGTTTGTTGTTTTAGTGTTGTTTCTGAGCACATTGATCATCGTATTTCTCAAGGCCTTTTGTGAAATGGGGTGTGGGGCTGTGGGTAGTGTCACATGGATACTTCCTTATCCAGGAAGATCTTTAAATTCAGCGGCAGAGCACTGAGTAGGTCAAGGTGGCGGAAAGACAAGTGGTGGTACCATGTGTTCAGCTTGTGTCTGTGTTTCCGTCGCAAAAATCCATTCAACATTGAGGGGTCGATGAGAATACAAGTCACACGTGAGGTCTCAATTGGGAAAGCGAGTCTTTCCATTTTGGGACAACATTTCGAAAAGGCAGACTTTGGCTGATGGGGTCGACGCTGCTTGATCTTCATCCAAATGGATATCGTTCCTTATAAGGAAGGTTTCGATTTCCATATCAGGACAGCAATTTTCAAAAGACTTCCCGGAGACCTGTAACTGATGTGTTGGGACCATTACGTACACTGTCCCGATTGGGAAACGGTATATTGCCATTTTGGGACAGGATTTTGAAAAAGCAACATTTTGAGTGATGAGGACGAAACGGCACTAGTGCTGCCGGGAGCTGAGCTGAAGCTGCCTCGAGCTGATGGGCCATCAAACTCGGGTCACCCCGAGGCACCCAAGCTGACCTCGAGCCAGCTCGAGCTGCTTGACCATAAAAGGAAAGCCAGCGTCCCACGGTACTCCAGCCTCTTCACAGCTCACCCTGTTAAATGTTCTATGCTCTACAGATCCTGAGAGGTGTTATATTCAATATCTACAGAGTCGATAAACCTTCTCCAATTTTTTTCCCGCTTCAAATGCCTCAATTTGCGGCCACAGAAGCCCGATTTCATGTCAAGGGCAAAATAATTTACATGTATCCCAAGTTGATGTGTTCTGCTCCAAATAACATCTCTGCATAATTATATTCAAGTTTTGAATCCTAAAAAAAGATTCTGGCTTCTAACCTCATGTTTCTCCTTTCAAATTACTGGATCAACTTGACACGCTGTATGCTGATATCACAGAAATCACGAAAGACCTGGTGCATGTTTTTTGGCGGGGTCTCAAAATTTGGGCCAGTCAAAGGCACCCGACAGCAAAATCAATATTATTGGGGTCATTCTCCCAGCACAATTGAACCTCGGGCATTGTCGCTGCATACTATAAAAGGAAGTGGGATTTGATGAAGCTAGAGCCAGCTCAAGCCGAGGTGAGTTGGCATCAGCTCGAGGCACCCGATATGGTAATCGCCTGAGGCGAGCTGAACTTGGCTCGAGCCAACTCCAGCTCCCAGCAGCACTAAACGGCACGTGTGGTAGAGCCAGAATGGGGTTATGCCCATTTAAGGAAAGTTTCAATTGCTTATCGAGACAGGATTTCCAAAAAGACTTTGCAGAGACTTTTCGATCTTGACCGCACTTAGTTGGTTTTATATTTTTTCCTTCTGTTTCTACTACTACAAAGGACAATGTAGGAGCAGCAATTTCTCCGAATACTGTAGTATTTCGTTCAATTCGTGTGGTCACGCATCACACCCCAAAAATTGACGAAAAATTTCGTAAGTCACTGTGTTACAGAGGCGATGTTGGCCTTAGCAGCCAGCCGAGGTTAGCAGAGAGCTGCCGGCGGATCAAATTCCCTAAAGGGGCTCAGTTACGAAAGGTTCGATGGTGTCACACACCAAACCGCCTTACAAATTGAACAAAATACTACAGTAGAGGCACCAATTTGCTCTGGGTTATCATTCCATCCTAGTTAAGTAGGGTTCCAGAATTATTGGCAGATCGCTACGGAGCGCAAGACATCTCCATAAGCATCGGCGCGTCAATGAGGTGCAGGCGGAGCGCACCGCCGTAACTTTGTGTGCAGCTCTTTCGCCGACATCTGTGCTTCGAGAGAACAGTCCGAGGTGCACCAGGGCGACTTGGTATGGGCCGAGCCTCACCAGCTCGGCAGTTGCACCTCACCGCCACTCCAAGTTTGCAGCAAGTCCTCCCACTCAGTCAGGCCCGCTGCTCTGGGCTCAATAGAGGGTGGCGGTGTTTGCCGCTGTCACAACACCTTTGAAATGTATCGAGCGAGGCGAAATGTATGGAGTGACGCCTTTGCTCTGACCGTAACGACGAAAACCAACCTTCAACTGTCCGAGCCACCGCCGGTGCCACACGAACCTGTGTCCCGGCTCCACCAGGGCCCACCCACTCACCTCCTCCTGCTTCCCGCACGGGATGCAGTACGGAAGCAGTTCATATGCACCGCCGCCTCTGGGGAGCGAGTACCCACCCGCGACAGCCGCAGATTACGCGCCGCCGCCGTATGTGAAGGAAGATGTTGTGAGTAAGGGTTATACACCTGTGCGTCTTTGTGCAGCTCTTTCCCTTCGTTCGTACTTAGGAAAATGTTTGTGTGTACTAGCCCCCCGGCCCCTCGCCGCCCGGAATAGATGCGGTATATTCGCCGGTGCGTTTCCTTTCCTTCTTCCAATATATATATGTTAGTCCTCCGATCGACGGTATCTCATTGTATTTAAAGCCTGCTCACAGAAGGACGCATTCTTGTTTTTCTGTTTGGAACAGCAATTTTTGGCAGTGCATGTCTTCACTCCCCTCCATTTCCTTTACGACTTCGACTACTTCATCCATGGGCATCCACATCTTTATCTACACGAAATTCACTTTGATGGAGGTTTGGGATGTTTCGAATTCTCCAACGCGGTCTGGATCCTTTCTTACCTGGATTTTGTATAAAGGACCACACGGTTCCCTCCGTCTGTTTCCGAGACCATTTATTTTCACCAGCGCTCTTATCCTATCCAATTTTTGTCCCATCTGGGCCGGACAGTTGAAGTTAGACAAATGATCGTCTTGAGCTGACATTGTTTGCCACATCGGCGTCTATGATCTCACTCCCTCAAGAATTCACCAATGTGTACCCAAGAACGCAGGCCGCTTGGAGGTTATTGCGATGATTGTAACGCCGGCTTGGGCACTATTTAGGTCCCGGTTCCAGTGTTTCCAGAGTGTGTATGGAGTCTGTGAACTGGTGCCGCAGTCGCGACGTTGCAGTCAACTGCAGTGCTCATCGATGACCACCACCACCACCACCCTCTTCCCTTCCCCTCCTGCTGCGGCCTTCTCCCTCCCTGCCCGCTCCCTACGTGGCCACCACGCTACTGTAGCCCGACACATACCCAACCCTTCTCCTTCCTCGCTCTCGCATCGTCGCTGGGGTTCCCTCGTCACCGTATCACCACCACTGCCGCCACCATCGCCGCCACCATCCTCCACACCTACTGCGGTGACAGCTGCCGCGCCTCCTGCTACGGAACCCACGGTGTCAGTCGCTTCAAAGAAGGCACGCAGGCCTAACCCAATACATTTCACTCCATGGTACGTGCCTTATAATCTGTGGTTGTTGTGCTGTGCGTCATTTTACATAGGAATCTTTACATGGCTGTATATGCTGATGAGGTGGGGGGTCCTCTCACGAATTTACCCTGCACTGGCCGAGTCTGGCGACCGAGAATCCGGGTCTGCTTCAGGTATGTTGCTTCCTCTCCACATCCTCACAACCATATCTCAATTTGTGCTACATATGCCTACGAGACGTACTCAAAAGAATTGGTAATGTACTCCTTGCTGTCATCTGGGCTCTATCTCACATGCATCTACAGAAGCTTCAGATGCTCCCGCACATACCTGCTACTCAAGATATTCGACAACACATCCAAGCTATTCTCTGAAGTCCCACTCCATAGGCGGTTGGCATCCAATGACAGTGCACAACGGTCGGGGGGATGATTTTGTATCGTAGTTATTTGAATACATCTCTTTTTTTCTCATTTGATTCTGAGATCGTGGCTTGGCATATGTTATGAACTGAGATGGATTGAGGGAGGAGATCAAGGGGCACTCGGGATTCAAATAACGGATAGGGGGTCGAAAAGATTTTTAAGGACCTCGGCCAGACCCCCCCCCCCTCCCCCCCTATATAGGGAAGGAGTTTCCCATGGGTAGCGCCGGACCGCCTCCCCGGGTCATGTGCTCGTGCATCGCCACCTGATGGCCGCTCTCAAGCCGCTGCCTGCCCGAATAGGCCACCGCGAAGTACATTCTGCCCACAGGTCTTTGGGTGTATACTGACCATAAGACATTTTATTTGAACTGGAAACTGACTCAAATATATCTTTTTGACAACTTTGGTGCCTATTTAACTGCCTTTAAATTACAAAGATATTTTTGCGTGGTCTACCAAGGGTAGTGGGACCTTGCAGACACTCAAGGTGACCTAATACATGTCTCTCAGGCCTTCCCATAGCTTCAGATGAGTTTAAAACACTGTTTTAGCTTAGTTTGAAATCTACTATAAAAAGATTTTTAAGGCCTTGGTCGGGACCTCCCCCCTCCCCCACCCCCTGTCCGGCATTCGAATCCCGAGTGCCCCTTGGAGGAGATATTCAAGACATCCCATATCATCCCAATCCATTCCGTGTGCGCGTGACAGCCAAGCGTGATGCAGGAGTGATCAAATGAGAAGGAATGACACATAACTCGACTGATCTCAATGCATCTCGCCAAGTAACCAAAATTAGTGCCATTTTCGAGATAATATGAGCTTACATGAGAACTTCTGTCTATACCACATTTTTTCACTCCGGATCTCATTTAATCCTCACTGGGGCTCATCACCAATCCCACCCAGACCCTTGCCCAGAGCGAGAGCTATTCAAATTTCCGAGCTAAAGTCCGCAGAAGACGATGGGACCTTTCTCAACTTTCAATCATAGCAGTTTCTCCTGCGTCCGTTTTACCGCCCTGTAGTCCAATGGTATGACGCCAGCATACTCTGACACTCTGAGATCAGCTGGAGATTTGCGAGTTCAATTCTCGCCACGGCTATCATGCATTTTTGTGTGATCCATATGACACTGGTGACAGTAGGGTAATGCCACAATCACTTGACGTGGAGAAATAGGAGCTTGTTTGCGCGTGCTTGTCCAATTCTGACGCGCCGACGGAGTCACGTGTCGAGCTTTCGAATTCCAAGGAGTCGACTCATGTTCTATTTCGCGGCGTGGTCCCACGCGCAAAGTGTCAGTCCCAGCGAAGTGACAAACTTGCAATTTACCTCCCATGCCTTCGGGCTCGGCACTCTCAAGTTCGATTCATGTTCAATTTGCAATTTGGTACACAACTAGTTTTGAGCCTCGAAACATACCAGGGAAGAGCAACAAGCACTGTGTATCTATCGACACTGGCTAAACTTTGATCCTTTGTGTAAGCAAACTCTCGCTTACCTCGACTTCGTTTGCCTCTGAAAGACTCAGAGATAACACTGAGTTCGCGTCACCCCGCTTGTTTTTCTCTTCCTTGATCTCAACCAGGCCCAACAGTATGCACTCCAAGTTTAACTCTTTCCCCCGAAGTACATTTTCACAGAGCCCATGCGATACTTCGTTGTTTGTATGAGAGGATTTAACAAATCGGTTTTGTTCTGCATTAAAACAGTTGAGCGATCAGTATGTTCGAGCAATATAATAGTTATCCATGCAGAAACGTATTGTGGTGTAAGCATAACAGCGGTCAGTGAACTATTTAGCTTTAGCCAAAGGATGACTTCATGTGCGCTATATTAAATCGTGAGGTTTGGGCCGAGGACGAGAGCCTTGCAAGGCTGGGTGGGTCCCGTGTAATTCGAAACAAAGAAGATCTGGTTTTGAATCGGGTTCAGCGATTCCGCGGTGATCGTCATGTTCAACCTCTTCCACCCTTCCGCAATGGGCAGACTTTCGTCCCTAAAGAAGATTTGAACAAAGCTTGGCACAACTGTCAGAGCCTGTATGAAGAAAAAGTAAAATTCTAGGACATACTTCTTGGGTGCGACGCCAGTGATAGGATTCCCCATCGCACTCAGATACAGAGCCGATTCGCGGGTGCGCAAGTCGACCTCTTTTGCCGTATCGGTGATGTTGGGGTTCGTCCCTTTCGTCTTGAACATGCGCAGCAGATGAGGCATTGTAATAATCCACGCTAGGGTTAGCGTTTGCGAGATTGGTGAAGATTGTCTCGTTGAAGTGAAGGTTGTCCCCAGTCACGGCAAGATCGCCGCGCGAGATGGATGCGTCGCACTCAACAAGATTGTGGCTGTGATGTGATCTCAATAAAGCTGGCTGTCGTCCAGTTTCAGACGCAACTTACAGCTTGAGAGCGTCGAGATCCAACGTAATGGGGGTGTTACCAAACAAAAGCCCAAACTTGGCTGCTTGTATGATGGTGTCGGGCCCGACGTTGAAACCATCCAGGATTAGAAATAGCATCAGTCCCTCGGTCTTGCATGCTCCAAAACATTTACCAACTGCAGCCTGTAATATCGTTAGAATAGAAATGTTCTTGCCGTCCGAGGGAGATAACCATGGTTCGCGAGGCTGCGAGGACATTAACTGCATTCGACAACGTTAAGGTAAGCATGCGTATTGAGCCCAGGGCAAGGCGAACGAACATCGTTGGCTGTGGGAGGAGCCCATTGGTGATTCTCACTACTGGAGGCCTTGACGGTAGCGACGGCTGCGAGGCGAAGCGAAACTGCGAGGAGATTCATGGTCACTTGTATTGGTGTTGGGAAGAACAGCAGCTTCATCTATAGCATTGAGCAGATTGGGATCCCGAGGGCCGCAGTCTGCAGGGTGTAGCCAGTTTTGGCATCTTGTCATGCCTGTAGAGAGAAAATCCACGTCCTGGCTGTTTAGGAAACCGTTTCTTGATACCAATCATGATTTAGTCGCGCGCCGCCACAGAATCAAGTCGGTAGTGGGATTGCAATAATATAGGACAGCGCTTCTTTCCAAGGAGGTCTGAATTCACGGGTGGTGTTGTGGTCAAAGTCGCTTAAATAAGACAAACTGAATGTCAAGTGACCAGATCTCGAGGAAACGAAACGGAAGGATAGTATACGACTTGCGCCTAAAAAGATGATGTCTAGTCAGACTCGGTAATCACTGAATTATCACCTACTCAGATTTTCGGACTACCATCTCGAGGGATCAATATTCCGGATTGGGGTAGGGCCTAGCGCAGGAATTTACTTGGCTACGTAAAATTCGCACTCCATGCATACTGCAATCTGTTAGAATCCGTTGCGCTGGCAGGCTGCGCTCCCCAAGTTTCGGTCTTCGGTCGGGCTCCTTCGCACATCCCTGGTATTTCGGCGCGTCCGGGGCCCGATATGCCGCTTGCGCGCGCCCGCTAATACTCTTCGAGTACGCACTGGAACCCGCCACCGGGGCGTTATCTTCCAGCACGATCGAGCTTCCACCGTAGTTAATCAATCCCCAGCAAGTGGACACTGGAGAGCACCGGTGACCGCTGCCCAGGCCTCGTCGTTCTTCTTGCCGTCAGGGCCCGATCGCACCGAGCGACTTGTTATACAGTTCTATGAGCATGTGCGATGAAACGGAGCCGCTCCTTGTGATAGGTGTCCAGCAGCGCCGGAGAGGCAAGGCCCTTGTGCACAACCGCGACGAGTCGCCGCGAGCTTCAAGTTCCAACCCAAATTGGCAACATCCTGAACAAATCCTGAACGCCCGTGCTGGATTAACTTCTGAAATTGTCTATTCCTTCTCTTGAGAGAGTGTGATCCATTGAACCATGGGACCGAATGATCGAATTGGAGGGCAGCGCTCATGCCGAACTATGCCGACGGCTGCCGTTATCCATGCCGTGTAAAGTGGCGCTTCTCTGAAGGATCCGATTGATCAACAGTCTCGCCGTTCCATGAGTATCTGTCACGCATCACCATCTGATACGCTTTAGGCCCACTGCCAGAGGACTGACCTCTCCGGAACCGCCAACTGACTCCAAAACCGTTGCCCCTTTACCAACCCCGCTCTCCCTCGCAATGACCATTGACCACGACCTATCCACTGTCGCTGGAGCGCAAGCATATCTTGCACCCACGCAATTCGCTAGTACAAGCGCGAATCTCCTTTGCGGCAACCATAGCAACTTTACCTACCGCCTCCACCTCTTGACGCCGTACAAGGGTCGCTCGACACTGGTAATGAAGTACGCGAAATCAGACATCGTACTGTCTACCACCGAAATCCTGTCCGCCATGGAAAGACAGGTGTGTGCAATACATGCGCATAGGTTCGGGCCTCCAAGCCAAGCGTTTTATGCCTGGCGCATATTTTGGCCTCACCAGTTCCGCGGGATCACTAAGCAATGACTGACGTGGCACTTAGACCTTTGAAGCGAAAGCACTCAAAAAAATCCGGGAAGAGCTCGACTGCGGATCGGGCGCAACCGTACCTGAGCTGCACCACTTCGACGAGCAAAGGCATGTAATCATTATGGACGATTGTGGCGCTCAGTCGCTCAACTTGAAAGAGTTGATGCTGACGGCGACACCATCGCCCGCCGTCGCACGCGAGATCGGCCTTGCGTTGGGCCAGTTCTTAGGCCGGTTGCATTCGTGGGGTGCCACCGACTCCTCGCTGTTGGATGCCTTTGATCAGAACACACAAGCCAAGGTCGTTGTCTCATCATTCTTGTATTTATCCCTTACGCATTGCAACAGAGAATTACTGCCTGGATCACTTACGAACGCCTCATATCTACTTTGACCACGGACAAAGTCCCAGCCGTCGCATGCCTACCCACACCGGTCCCCGATAGCACCCTGGATGCCCTCCGTGCGATTATCGCTGAGCGCACGACGGAAATCTACCACTCGCGCGAGACGCTCACCATGGGCGATTTCTGGACCGGCAACGTCATGGTCACCCTCCATCCCACCAATAACGAGGAGTCAGCGCTCGAGCGGGTGCACGTCATCGACTGGGAACTCGTCAAACCAGGGGTTGCCGCGCTCGACATCGGCCAGTTCTGCGCAGAGATGCACACCTTGACACTGTTTCGGCCAGACACCACAGCGTCCGCGTCTGCGCTCATCGACGCGTTTCTGACGGCGTACCGCGCACATTGTGATACGATGGCTCTCCGCACACCCACCGTCGCGGCACAACATATGGGCGCGGTGAGCAGTTTCCGCATATCGCTGTGCTGGTGGCTGACCGATTTTTGTGCCCAGCATTTGGTAGTGATCACGCCGTGGGTCGGGTGGGGAACGCCGGCGGACACTGCTAAAGCGATAGAGGTTGGACTGACGTACTTGACAGATGGAGGTTCAGAAGAATGGGTACGCGAGAAATCGGTCTTTGGCCCCTTGCTGCAGAGAGCGTCGATATTGCCTTACTAGCTAACAAGTGCTCATAACACACAAAAAAGAAACTGAGATAAGCTCGGCGAAAAATATCGGTCCAAACAAATGTTTTCCTACGGATTTTAACTACCGACTCAGTTTGGCCTGACTCACAGCCAGAAGGAATGAGTTTCGGGCTCCCACGATGACTTGTTTTCACCAAGTGCTCAGTCGCGACAAAGAAGCCGAGATAAGCCTGTTGCGAAAATCCAGTCGAACGAATCTTCTCGGATCTTCTCAGTCCCTAGGCCTCTTGCCTCCAATCTAAATCCAACATATATCCGACCATATTCTCTGTATAGGTTTTGCTGCGCTACTAGGCGAAGTTCACCCGCCTCCAGAACTCTGTCCGTATTCCACTTGCAGTTCGTGCTGTCGGCGGGCGAGATCCTGGCTCATAAATCCAGTGTCGATTTCTATGCCCACTTCGAGCCTCGCGTGAACTAAAAATCCAGCCGACTCCGAATCCGACTCAACGCGCCCAGAACGAGGAATAGAAGCACGCATTCAACTGCGTCCGCGGCTCGAGATGCAAGAGATGCAAGCCCTCCGGCTGAAGGGCGCGCAGCGTACGAAGCACCGCAGCCGGCTGTCGAGCCTCCGGATTTCCAATCAGCCCGATGATGGTGCGTTTGCAGCCTGCGTGCCACCGGGAGTACACCATCTGCAGAAAGGCTGTGTGGTCCAGATTTGCTTCGCGGACATTGAAAGCCATGAAGGAGAGATGCGGGGCGAGCACTGTGCGTCCCGGGAGAGGAGACACGGGAAAGGTTGCAAGCAATGCACTAACGTTTTTCCCGCTCGCGCGGCAGTGGTGCGAAATGACGAGTTTGGTGATGGAGGGAAAGTGGTCCAATATTCGGGTGGTTATGTGATCATCGGGCGACCCTTGGAGGCAGAGCCGTCGGAGAGGAGATGCGAGATGGCCGAGCAAGGGTTCGAGACGGAGGAGAATGCCGTCGGCGGTGACGTCCAGCTCGATTCCAAGGCTAAGGCTCTCCGGGGCGGGAGCAGTGATTGAACATTGAGAAACAGGTGCAACGTTGAAAAGTTGAATGATCTGTCATGATTTTGAGAATGATTTCTTTGGCAGGGAGGTCAACAAAAGCCTTGTGACTAGCCTGTTTTCAATCAGCTGGTGTACGCCGAAAAGTGAACAAAACGTGCGCCAGAGAGTCTGAGGATCTCAAGTAGCTATATTTCTACGAGTTGAACCCGATATTTCCGCCTTAAGGAGCTTGACAGAAAGGGACATAAAGTAGATGGTTGTTCAAGTGAAAGTCTGTACGGAACCATACCTAGCTTCAGGTTCAAATCACGTACCCTCATGATTCCCTACCACCTCCGGTTTCGTTGAGAAGACGAACTGCGGGGTGAGAACCAAATGCGCCGCAGGATTACGCTCAAGACACACTAAAATGAACAGGTCAGTTCGGAAATATCGAGGGAAGAAAATAGCTAATTCATTTCTGTAGCCAAACTTTCGAGTTCCTTGGAGATTGTGCCACTTTGGACGCCAATGGATGGCAGGAAGTCAGTACACGGGCCAGAAAATTCCGAGTTGTGGCAAGGTCTTTGTGAATGAACATTTATTGTAGCGCTGGGAACTCGGAGGACACTGTAGCAGCTCTTCAGCCCTACTTCCAAAGTGCAGTCAACGAAATCAAGGGGTAGGCGTGCAGCAGAGAATATTTCAAAGCACAATTTCAGACCGTCAACCAAAATTGGGACGAACAAACAAAGGAGAAAACACGAATTACACCGTCGAACTATATCCGGGAGGCGATGAATCCGACAATCCTTCAGAATGTTGGGACATCCGCCCACGGACAATGTCATTTCGACTGGAGTTATGCCCAACGACGCCCTGTAGCTCTTGCAACTGCCTCTGCATAGTACGCAGCTGCAAAGCTAAATCTCCTTCGACCTGAGCCTGTTCCCTCTCGTTGTCAATATTATAATCCTGAGTGGCAGAATGAGCAAACTAACCTGCGGTGGTTCAGCTGAATTAGCACTGGTTTCGTCTTGACGGAGAGGTAACGGTGGCTTGTTGTTGTTGACATTTCCCCGGGTCCCGGTAAACGGTTCGAGGGGGTTTGCGCTTGGTCGTCGTTTCATTGCCATTCGAAGGGCATAGAAACTGGCCAAAATGGCTACAATACACGCCACCAATGCGCCTAAAGTGATGCCAACTATAGTTCCCGCAGGGAACGACTTTCTAGTTTGGTGGGTGTCAAATATAGGGTGGGCGCGTGAAAAAGAACATTACTTCGAACGTGAATCCGGTGATATCGTGGACTGTGATGGTATCGTGGGCTGTGATGATGCCGCGTACTGGTATGGAGCCGCTGTAGAAGGTTGCGTCGTGGACTGCGATGAACTCTGAGTTGGTGCGGCTGTAGAAGTGTACGATGGTAGGTAGGTAGGTAGGTAGGTAGATGGAATTGTATCAAAAGATGACGGCGTCGGTTGTGATGAAATCGTAGTTGGTGCAGCTGTCGGCCCACCCGACGGCGACGGAATCGTTGCATAAGAAGCCAGCGTCGCGGAGTGCGATGATTTTCCGAGTGCGTCTATGCTGTGCTGTACTGAAGTGGAGATTGGCCCAAAGGATAGTAATCCGAGGGGGGAGATCCTTTGCGCGAGTGCTATACATGGTTCCCTACTTAGTTTCCAACTTAATAGGGCTCATGAACAAAAAGAACCAGGACGCACGTTAGATCGCCTGTGCTCGCTGTGCAATCGACTCTGAAGGTGACAGATTCGGCGTTACTTCTCATGACGACATGAGACAGAGCACCACAGGCTCCCAGAAGCCCAGAGATTATCCTGGATTTAGCGTTGAAATTGTGATGCCAAGTAGAGAGGTTCAGACTGACAGCGCGCATAAATACAACATTCGAGTGACTGGCGGGTTTGAAGACAAGGTCGAAAAAAAAAGCCGGAAGATGACAAGGAGCGACGACGAGCTGGACGATGACAAGGAGCCAGATTATAATAACCCCCGTCTGCCCTTCAAATAAGCCACGGTCCATCATGTACATGTCGAGCTGCGACTCGGAGAAGAAGCTGGTTACCGTCTGTTCAGAACCTTAGAAAAGGTCGATACTTGGACTTCACCCTTTGTTTGCCTATTCGTTATCGTATCGCATGGCAAGGTTTTCTCTTGAACCACCGGTAAATCATGTCCTGGCCGGCGCTCGCTCGAAGTCGCATGCCGCTGCAGTGTTTATGAAGGCTCCCCAAAAACACGGGGCCCGACGAAATCTGCGTTTCTCCATATGAATCATCAATTCAGCCACGCACCCTGCACAAGAGCGACGGATCTCGGTGGCAACCTGTTACAAACGCTCCGGATCTCTTCTTTTCTTGGGATGTGCGGTCATGCGCCCGTGTGCTATTCAGCTTTAAAGCCATCGCAGAATTTGACATGTAACCTGCGATCTGTTGCCTACCCACGAGCTGCAGCGGTCATCAAAGTCTCAGAGATGCTGAAACCTGCGGTTGATAATAAAGGAGCGAAAGTGGGAAAGCGGCCCACGAAGATGTACATGCACTTCCATGCTTTGAGAAAAAAGAGTGACCCGATGTCACCGGATAGTGTGACATCCTGAGGTGAGGTCTCACTGGTGACGCACTGGCGCAAGTGGCCAGCAGCCCGAGCGTAATCGTCTGGAATTACCAGGACCCTTATTCCGTGGAATCTTGGCCACACGGTCGTCAGACATTGCCAGACATTCTCAATTTCCTCCAGTCGCGAGTACGGATATACGTCTCCTCATCGCGCGCTTTGGATCGTGCGTGAAAGGATACTTCCCACTTTCTATCCCTTCAGAGTTGCTTCTCGGGATCGTCAAGTGGGATTCCTGCTCTCTTTGACGCCTAAAGGGATGGCTGTGGGATAGGGACGCCCTCAGTTCTCTCCCCAGTGTTCTTTGCGCAGTGCTCCTGTCGACGACTGCATCCCGCCTCACTCGCGCGCGCACGCCGGATATGTTGATCGCACGAGCGGTGTATCAGTCTCGTTTTTTGACCTCCTCCACGCCCTCCCACCCTTGGCGTCCACGGGGTACGCCATGCTGTCTGTGGGATACGAAAAGGATGGGGAGATTCTTTCCGCCCTGTCGTCCTCCACTGCCAAGGGTTTCTGACCCTACATTGCGCTGCATCCCACAGCCTGCGGTGTGTCTGGCGGCGTGGTTCTTCTTTTAGGTGCGTGCTCATCGGGTCTATTCCTCTTCGAGGCTTCGGCGCACGGAATGTACTTCGTCGGGGGACAGCTGGCCTTTGGTCGTCGCTGCGCAGAACAGAAGTTGGCTCGCTTCCTGCTATCGCCCTATTCTTTATTTTCTCTCCCGTCTTTCTCTCTTTTGTCTTCGGCGAGAGGAGTTGCTTGTGGGCGTTTTGCACGAGGGGGATGGGACGGGACGCAGCCTCATCTGCAGCTGCAATTGGTGTGGAATCGAGTCAAGGAGAGGGGGCAGACTTGGCTTGGCCGCAACGCGAGGTGGGCAGTAGGGTGCTCAGGACCTCTCGCAGGGGCTGTCCCCACCGATAGATCGACACCCCGCTTATTCACTTCATCGCCCGCCATGCTTTCCCATTGCTCGTGGACCCATCCCCTCCAAGCCGCGAATGCTGATTCCGCAACCTACTTCACAGGTATTGCCTCACAGGTCCGGGCAATCGATCGTGACGCACATGGCCCTCACCTCATCATTCCACCTATCTAACGCTCAAGTCACGCCGCAGTTAAGACCTCGTGAGGAAAGTGTGGTCGTATCGGTCGTCCGCGTGTTTGAGTCTCCATGGTGGAAGGACCGCAGGATATGGGGGCTGCGTGCGGCATGATTGCTGAGATCCCTGGGCGTCGGCGGCTGGGCACATGACGGGGCGCGCCTCGGCATCGCGTGGGCGAGCGCGTACGTCCGGGATTGTGTGGCTCCCGAGCGAGATACCGAGCGCCCACGCTGATGCCGAGTTAGAGCTTGTGGCGGTGTCGCAGAGGCAGGGGAAACGAGTGTGTGCCGAAGCATGGTGCACGCCCGTACGTGGTCGAGTGCGCCTATACCATGAGGGCGTTGGCAGGGGAGAGCGGGATGATGACGTACGATGGTGGTATCTTGCGCTGCAACGGAGGCGCGAGTGTGGCTGAGGGAATGTCGTTATCTGCGGCGTGCGTACCTTCCACGGGACACCGAGCTCTCGTGCGATGCCTTCACGTTGGGCATGCTGCATTGATCGTGGGTCGATGCACGACGTGGTGCGAGGATGGAAGGAGAAAAAAATACAGATGATACCAAGTGTGATGCTTTACGCTGATCTTTTGTTACTGGCGGCTCAAACCACGGCCAAGTCTGCGCTCTCCAAGTTGTCAAAAAAGGCATTTCGAGCACAGCCACGAGAAACGGTCTTTTTCACGCAGATGTCGCTTTCTGCAGAACTCAAAGGGGGAGATCTTGGAACTCGCGGCCGCCTTCGCGCTGGTGCAGGTTGCTTACCGGGCTCAAACATGGTTCGGTCAGTTCTCCGCATTGTCTTGCCACCTTCCTGACTAGCCTGCATTGATTCAGGTTCGAACCTTTGTTGTATCAAACAGCCTGGTACAAATCTCAACATTTCCGTGGTGCGTTAGTCCACCTGCGTCGCTGCATATACCAGCGTCGGTGATGAGAGACCACGCGCTCCGTTTACGTATCGCGGGGCCGCACCGGAGCTTCATACTGCATTTCCCATCTGCGGTCGATCTTGTTGAGCGCCACTGCGCTTACTATCCAGATATTCTTCCGATCCTCGAAAAATTTCCGGTACAGTGCTTATTCTTTCCCCGAGTCAGCCTTGTATTCCATAGAGTGAACAAGAGGTGCCGCCGCTTCGCTCCGGCATCCACAAAATTCATGGATCTGCCGTTTTGGAGGCCAATCTTGTACCCTATGACAACCTGAGCCATAGAGATTGATGTGCTCGAGGCAAACTCGGGGTTCAAAATTTTCAAATATACTGAAGAAGCAGCTAGATGTACAATAAAGCAAAATTCAAATAAATCAAGTCCCATCTCAACAGAGTACCAGAAAAAAAATCAAGAATAGGCCGTTGCAGAAAGGACTGCTGCTCCAACCCATTCTCTTCCTTCTGTCCAAGAAGACTTTCAATAAATACACAAATATCCGGCTCATTGGGCATAGACCAACAGTCTGTTTGCATGCGTTCTGTGCATTAGTTGAAGGAGGGGGAAAATTAAAATCAAACCAACGCACGGTTCGGAAATTAGTGATCACGAAGCGCTCCGACATTCAAGCTTGAAAATCCTTGCAGAACTCGTAACCTAAAGGAGCAACCGGATACCAGCATGCGTTGGGGGAGTCATCCAGCGGTATCCAGCGAGCAAGGGTGAGCCAAGCAATACCTTTTGAGTACTTGAAGCCACGCAAGCAAAGTGGAGGCTCAGCAAAGGCATACCAGGGGCAAGGACGTTGAACCCAGTCAAGAGCGAGGAGAATGGATTATCACAGCCTCGAAGCACATAGTTTGACAAATGGTATCGAATAGAGGCGTGCCAGGACGACAGAGCCAACCCTAGAGATAGTGCAGCAGATTTGAACCTAGCATCAGATAGAATAGTACTTGAGGATGAGAGAAGTGGGCGCAAGAATAACATTCCAACGCCCAAAAGCGCCGCTTTTATATCCCAAGAATTGGCCGGGGGGACTACGCGGCCTCGCGGCCAGATGAATAAGTTCACGCTGCGCCGCTGCCGGCTGCGATCTGTCGCGCTCTGAGAAGAAAGGACTACGCACTGGTCAGCTGTTCCACCCGAAATGAAACAGCCGTGTCAAGAAGCACAGAAAGTTGATGATGGAAGGGGTTAGCGCAAGAGGAAGAGCAGAGAGAAACCAAAAGGAGCTAGGATAGACGGGGAAAGAGCACAGCCGAGTGAGCAAAATCTTAAAGAACGGTTAATTAATTAATAATTCTCTTGACTTCTAAACACGTGTGGATGGGCCGAACCGGCTGTGCTCGAGTTTGTATCGAGGCACGTCATTTGTCAAAAGCTGTATTGAAGCTGTATCACCTCTTCCTTCGCACCATGACTTGCTTTCGATCGCTTCGGTCGTCCCTGCGAATATCGCATCGTTCGCCTGGGAAATCCCAGGTGGACCCTTGGGCCCTGCCATATGAACTATGGTCTGAAATCTTTCGAATGCTCGACATTGCTGCGTTAGTGGCCGTCTCGCGCGTCAGCCGCGCATTCAACGCGCATGCCATCCCGGTGTTCCTCGCACGTCATGGAATGTCGGCTGTAGACCTTTATACAGGAACTTTCAACGTCCCTGGAAGGCGGGACATATTCCCGGTTCTCCAGACGGCCTTCTTCCTCCCACCGGTTCGCAATCTCAGCTGCTCCGTCTTCGGGAGCAGGAGATTTCAGATCATCTCTTATCTGGCGCTCTTTCTCTCTCAGCAGACCAACCTGGAAGATGTACATCTCAGGTTTTCTGCCTCGGATCCTTTTGTGGGATATGGACCGAAGCAGCAGAGCCTTCCGCGGAAAACCGTACAAAGGGAGGTTTGCCGATTGCTCAATTGCGTCACCCCTTCCGGGAAGACGGTCATCATTACTGCGGACAGAGTGCTCTTCTCTCGTCCGGCGCGCGGCGACTTGTGGCACATCGTTCGGCCAATTTCTGCCCCCCCTCGTGGAATTCGTGCAAAGGTTCGCAATGCTTTCGCGACAAAGGGGCGGAAGCGGACCAAGACGGATCTCGTTCTAACCACCGTAGGCGAAATTTATGGGACTGTATGTCACGATTCGCTCGTTCTCGATGAACTGCGTTCGTTGAACGTTAAATACGCCCCCTCGGTTGACGAGTGGGCCGTGGTAGTGCTCAACGCCTCTGCAGTTCAGTCTTTGAACCTTACGCCTGCGCTCACTGCGACAGATTGGTCCGACCTACTTCCACTCCTCTGGCTCCCCGAACTAGAGGAACTCAGTATGGGGAGGGAGACTGCGTACAGCGCCCCCGAACTGCACGATATTGGTGCCACGGACCTGGACGCATTCCTCATCCGCCATCAAACTATCGAGCGCCTCGAATATCTTCCACAGCTGTCCCCAGAGTGGGCTCCCATGACAGGATTATATTTCCCCCATATAACACGCCTCACAACGACGCCGGCTCACTTCATTCATCTACACCATACCCCGAACAGCTTCCCCTCACTCGTCGACCTCAACCTCTTTGCCCCCGCGTCGACCCCAGTGGCCCGCGCGGCAGCGGAATTTACGGCGGTTCTCAACTTATTGGCAGCCACGAGTCACATCGAAGGCCCAGGCGTGCAGCTGCGCTTCCCCGGCACTTGGATCGTCGTCCCACCCTCAGTCGGCCTCCAAATTCGATGCGTGTCGGCCCTGCTCATCTTCGGAGACTGCACACGGGACGTCGGAGTCTTGGCCGAATTTATTTCGCCATTTGAGCCGGGGCTGAAGCTCGTGGAGTTCCAGCCGGCATCTCGGCGCAAGTTTGGGGACATGCGCCTCGTGGACGAGCTACGGCGAAGGGTGGTGTGGTTGGAGGATGTTTCGTGCCTCAGGGCGGAGTCCAAAAAGCTCACTGTGCCTCATTCAAAGTTGCGCCAGACAGTCTCGGTCACGTACTCTGACCAGTAATGTCTCGAGTGAATGTACGTACCGTTGGTGTCTTGGCTGATCTATGCGATCCCTAATGCACCATACTAGGTCCCGAATCAGCGTGCGATGCGTAGGGCCAAGGAGGGCGCGCACGTCCATTGCTCATCGAACGGATCTAGCGCAATTCCTGTGGATGTTATACGGGTAATGATGACGGAGAGCTCCCTGGCGGACCTCGACGGAGCGGAACTGCATATATTGTCCGAAAAATGTAATGTAGAGGGAATCGTGGTTAGGACTTTGTTAGCGCTATTTGGTTCGATTCGCAACCGGGACTACCATGGTCTGAAAGTAAATATTTTCCTTCCTACCGCGTTAGATGTGTCCATTTTTCTTTTTCCCAGGGTTGGACGATCTTGAACTTCACAGTTATGATTTTCAACCAGAAGAATTCACGCATATATAAAAGGGCTTGTGGTGCGTGGTCTGCGCCCATTGATATTCTTATGGCTACCAATCACAGCCGGTAAGTATCCCGTTCAATTCGAGAGCAACAGACTATGAATGACAATGTTACACTAACTGACCAAAATGTTTGTCTCAGAGCATTTCTGAGAATAGAACCGGATTTCTGGGCGTTAGATGGACTTTGGCGCATACTTTTCGCAGTAAGGAATGTAGCATAGATTCCCAGGAGTAACCATAAATATTTTCAGGATTTGATGGCATCATTATATCTTGATATGGCAACAACCTTGCGGACACATCAGAAACCCCTAATTTTCCAATTTTTTCAACACAAGTTCTAATCTTTTTCACAACAATCTGAACAAGCCAAATAGTCTGAGGTCTGAGGAGTCATTATGTGAGTTAAAACATAGAAAAATATACAGGCAATCAGACGCTATGACACCTGCAAAATGGCCAAAAACAGCTTTTTTCACCAAAAATAGCACCAAAACAACAAAAATAGCCATTTTGTGAGCTGTGTAGCGTCCGATTGCCTGTATATTTTTGTATTTTTCCACTGACGCAATGACCCCTGAGACCTCAGACTACAATTTGGCTTGTTCAGATTATTGTGAAAAAGATTAGAACTTGTGTTGAAAAAATAGGAAAAATCAGGGGTTTCCGATGTGTCCGCAAAGCTGATGCCATATCAAAATAGAATGATGCCATCAAATCCTGAAAATATTTATGGTTACTCCTGGGCATCTATGCTACATTCCTTACTGCGAAAAGTATGTGCCAAAGTCCATCTAACGCCCGGAAATCCGGTTTTATTCTCAGAAATGCTCTGAGACAAACATTTTGGTCAGTTAGTGTAACATTGTCATTCATAGTCTGTTGCTCTCGAATTGAAGTTCGTCTGTTGAAGCTAAAAAATGGATGGGATGTGGAGACCACGAGGAAATGAATAAATCAACTGTTGAACTCGGCCATCAGCGTCGGCAATTTCCGGCAGCTGCACCTACAATTGAGCCCAGGTTGGACGAAAAATGATAAAATAGGGAAGGCAGAGTGTTTATTAGCAGTTGCAAAAAGGGTAGGAACACACCATAGGTTGCAAACCCTTTTTCAAAAGCTAACGGGGCTCTCCTCTCGAAACACGACATCCCGCTGGAGATTCGGGTGCCTGTGACATTGGTACCGGATTTATTCCTGTGCTGGCCGACGGCGTTGTCGCAAGCCAAGCCAAATGTCGGCGCGGAAATCCCTTCACGGTGATGATTCGGGTGCGTTTGCATGTCTGCACCTTTTTTCTTTCCATCTTTTCCATCTACTCCATCGTTGTTAGGGTTAGGTTTTGTGGGCAAACTCAAGGCAAACTGCGCGGGCTTTAAGTGATCGCATCACTCGCGCTTTGCCCTCTCCTTTGATCGTCTCCATTGTACAACTCATTATGTTCACCGTGCTTTGACTTCTAAGTACGTGAAGTTTCCAGACAAGGTAGCGGGCCCTGCCGCTCGCCGGCCCTTCGCGCCCTATTTCCTTCGACTTGCCCTGGTTCCCGCTCAAAATGTTTTCGGCATCGACCAGGAAATAAGCGCGACGGCGACATTTGACCGCGACTCGGACAACCAGGCGAGATTACCGACTCCGAAGAGCTTCGAAATGGGGCCTGTAGACGCCCGCTAAAAATCTCTCTTCCGTATTTGAGCATTCTTCATTTCACTCGCTAATTCTAGAGGGTATTATCCTTCTTCCCTGTAGCATCACACACCATTCTTTGGACATCGATATGGAACCGCCCACTTCTCGTAATGATAATCTTTGACAGCTCAAATTCACGCCAAAGATCTCGCCAAGGCTTGTTACATCGCCGCTGAGCTTCGGCAACCTTCCTCTCATGCCAAAATGACAGGGGTAATTGGCAACACTGGAGACACGGATCGCTGTCGTCCCTGGCCGTGCCTGGGATCCCTCGGAGGAATTCCTATCCCGTGCGGGAGAAACTCACGTTAGACGTGGTAGTATAACAAATGCGCGCCTCGACTAGGCACTCAACTCTTTCTCTTCGCAATGGCCGAGTCAGATTCTATGGGTGGGTTGGACTATGCTACGTTCGCATGGGACCAGTAAGTTTCTCTTCCTTGAGCCCCTTCGACGACGCAATGTTTCCTACTTCCGTTTCAGCCGGATATCCCGTTATATATTCCTCTGTGGCTTCGGTGTGTCATGCATTCCTGCTGCCTGTCTCAACTCTAATAACCTCTGCCTGTGGCGTCATATATACAGTTATCCTGATCTACGACCATGTCTTGACTCTCGGCGCGGAGGTCGAGCTCATTTGGCAACGACGGCTACGGCGACCCAGCGCACTTTGGTTTCTCGCCGTGAGATATATCTCACTCGCAAGCAGCTGTGTGATGTGTGTATTCCATTTCGGGAATCTAGGTCCAGAGGTACGCTGTTGGCATGCCAGTGCAGAAGGACTCTAATGCTGACTTACTGAACCTAGGGGTGTGTATTGTCTGTCCGCACAATTGAGTTCTGAACCTTATGCGGCATCAAGATGCGCAATGATGGAGCGTGTTCTCGAAGGGCTCTTGTTGCTGCAAGAGTTATTGGTTGACAGTGCGGCTGTTTCTTCCTAACGTTCTCGAGATCCTGCGTTGACTGTATTGTTGCTCAGCCACTCTTGGCCTTCGTGTATGCGCGATGTATGGATTCGATCCAAGGGTGGTAGTGCCGATGTCCATTATAGTAGCCACCGCAGTTGCTCTCGGCCTGGTTTGTTTTTCTCCCCCGAGTCTGCTTTTGGAAATAACTCCATTTTTTTAGTCGACGATTATCAAGTTGGGCGATCCGGGAATGCTAACGGCGCCGGCGCTCAACTTGACAGGATGTAATACTGCCCTCCCGCGAGCGACGTGAGTACTTGCTTTCGACCTCCCTGTTTAGGATAACCAAACGACTTCGCAGCGCCCTCCGTGCGTACACTACTCCCCCGGTTCCTTATACCAAGTGAGCTCTTCGTTCACAGGACAGGCCAGATCATGGGAAGGACAGTGCGTAGCTCCGAATTCCTCTGCCAATGCCTCAAGTAATACTAATTTTTTCTATCATAGGCTTGTCGCCGATACTCTCGTTTTTGGCCTGACTGCGTATCGCGCATACGCGGACCACAATGTAATGAAGCTGGTGGAGAGTTCGTTAATAAAACGGATGATGAAAGACGGTGCGTATTTCGAAATTCCGCTTTGATTACTTCTGTTCTGATTCAGTCGCCTTCAAGGCGCGATGTATTTTGGGTGGGCTCTTAAGAGTTCGCCTTGAGAATGAGTGATTAACTTGCACTAGT
The DNA here is from genome assembly GCA_014925785.1 of Mycena galopus ATCC 62051. Lineage (NCBI taxonomy): Eukaryota > Fungi > Basidiomycota > Agaricomycetes > Agaricales > Mycenaceae > Mycena > Mycena galopus. Next base: position 121,958 of record WIQG01000359.1, on the reverse strand, counting down.
ATCATCGTACTCGCCAATTTGGCGAACGTATTCACACTTTACGTGTGTGACCATATTCTTTCTGCCTTTTCGATTCGCTCACCAAAATGTATTTAGTTTGGCGATGTGTGTTCCCTGTTCCTGACCTTGAACGACGACCGAAAATTGTAACTCGAATTATAGATTCTGACCGCAGGAATTCTGGCATGGTGGACTACCTCGTGCGGTTTTCTGCTTCGTCCTTGGCTCTCTTCTTACATCTACTTGCATCTGCTGCAGGTTGTCAGTAGCTCTTATCGCACGCCTCGGGCTCAATCTCCAGCGCGCAGGCGCTCCTCCACCCACGCGTACGGAGGACCTGGACTCCACAGAGCTTGAAGTAATCCGCTTCAACGAACCTCGACCGCCCCAGCCGTTGGAGGAAGCAACTGTTGACGATCAAGATTTTGAATTGGCTGCAGAAAAAGAGGAAGCCAGGGTGGAAGTAAGGATCTCTGAGCAACAAGAATCAAACAGAAGCCAAGTCTGACAGACGTAGACCCAAGCTCGAAGATCTGCCATTAAATAAATGTACAATAGGTGCGAGTCGCATTCCTGCTTTCCATCTAGCGCAATCTATTCGCTGACTATCTGCCATCCAAACTCATCAATAGAATTGTAGAATCTCGCCGATCTTCCTAATCTTGGAATTGTTCTGTAGGGAAGACTCTGTGAGCAAGTTGCTTGCATTGTAGGCAGTCAATCACTTATAATTTTTTTATCTCGTTATATGTTTCATACTATACCTACCCCCTTTAGTAGGTTGGGCTATCTCGGGCCCAACTCATTAGTTCTCGTTGGAATCAGATAGATAGACTCCCTGCGGTCCTGTATCATCCCCCAGGTCAAATGAAATCCGTAACCCCCTCCGGGCACCCTGGTACCTGTATCTCTGGATTCAATGAGTAGGAAGGAGGCCTTTTATAGCTAATTGCAGTACCTAAGGCGCGGATCCATTTTGAGCAGTTTTTGGTCCCTGCGACCAATTTGCCCGTATCTCGCTGAGTTTTGCACGGATTGAGATAGGACATAGCTAGATAATTCGGGGTAATTCATGCGCAATTAATGATAGAAAAAAATATTCTCTAGTGAGTGAACTGGGTTTGGGGTCATTTTGGGGGTCAATTCAATCTACCGGCATTTAGGCATGTTGAAATGACCTAGATTTTTGAGAGGGAAGACTTCTATAGATTCTAAAAGCCATCATAGAGTCTGAATCTTCAATATCTTAGTTTATCGTGCTCGTAATGACATCAGGACAATGACAATCCACTACAATAAGGATATATTGTGGTATTTGAATCCATCCCTAAACTCTCAGTAAATCTGACTCTATGACAGCCTTAAGAATCTATAGAAATCTTCCCTCACAAAAATCTAGGTCATTTCAACATGTCTAGATGCCGGTAGATTGAATTGACCCCCAAAATGACCCCCCCAAACCCAGCTCACCAACTAGAAAATGTTTTTGCAACTTTTTTCTATCACTAATTGCGCATGAATTACCCCGAATTATCTAGCTATATCTCATTGCAATCCGTGCCAAACTCAGCGAGATACAGGCAAATTGGTCGTGGGGACCAAAAACTGCTCAAAACGGATCCGTGCCTTAGGTACTGCAATTAGCTGTAAGCGCGTTTCTGTCCAGTGGGAATTAATTGAATTGTCAGGCGAGCAATACGCAACGGGACCGCAATAAGAACCTGTAGGTAACGCGCATACAGACAGGGAATATGACTGAATGTGATCAAAGTCATAATTCCTGGAACCTTCGCAGGTCTCTATTGGGTCTCTAAGAAGTCTTTTGAAAAATCCTTAGCCTGAGATTTCGCACTGCCTTCCATTCCACCACAGTGATAAACGTGGAAGGTGTCCGGCGTGCGGTCCAGCCGCGTAGGCCTGCCCCCCGTGCCCGTGACCGTCAAATCCACGGGTGTTCCACGGCACGGGCCGTGGGAGACACGGCCGTTGAGATCGCTAAAAAATCCTGAACGGGACGGCACGGTCAACGGGACGACCGTGACGGCCGTGTCCATAGGTGGGTTTTGAGTGTTTGTGTGGTATTCCTCTATATGTCCAATTTTTGATGCGGAAACCTTGAGGCAAGTTGGAAGAACGCGTCCTATGGCCTTGATCGACATTGTTGCGCACAACAGTCAGAACAGAGTTGTTTGAATGCCAAATGCTCTGTAGATTGAGCGTAGCTTTGGATCAAGTGCTCTCGAGTGTTTTGTGCTGAAGAATCAGCATACTGTTTGTAGGAGCGAATAAAAGAAATGGTGTTGACAAAGTTCAAACTCCGCCATCACACTAGGAAGTTCCCGCCTAGTTCAACTCTGCGAAACGTGACATTGAAGAGCAAGATGAGCCTCAATTGCATACGAGAATGGGAATTCCCGAATCTCAGCACTAGAGAACAGTGATTGCGCTTCCAGATGAGATACTCATGCAACGGCCGCAACGGCCGTGTTTGAACGGCCCGTGGAGGCTGTGACCCGTGCCATAACCGTGCCGTGGTTGATCTCAAAAAATCTTCGACGGAACGGGTACGGCACCTGTGGCGACGGTTACGGGCGGCAGCCCTATTCCAGTGCCTCAGGTTCCAGGGATGCCTGGAGGGCCATGTTGAATTTAGTAATTGCTAGAACGAGAAATCAGGACTCAACCAAAAGTTGAACCACCCCCAGGGAACTTCTTTTTGATCACGGCTACTTGTAGCGACTTTGTTGGAAATGGGATCGTCGCGCGCCGCACTGCCCGGTTACCTTACCTACCCCCTATCTGTCGTACAGCTTCACCCTTATATTCCGCCTGTATCCGTCTATTTCCGTAGTCCTTTGTATCTCCCGCGCTCGTGTCCCAGCGCCCCGAATACATTTCCCTGCGACTCACCGTTGCGTGCGACTTCGACTTTCACAGACTTCCTTAGTTTCTGCCTCAAGCGTAAGCACCAAATGAGGAAAGTTTTTTCGGCGCTTCGGCATACTTCTTTTGCCGAAGCTTTGCCGTTCATGACGCACTTGCCAATTTGAGACGACCTCCGCAGCGAACAAGGACGCACAATATTCATTTCTTTCACATATGTAGAGATGATGTAAGGGATAATGGGACAAAACAATACAGTCTGGAAGGGGGAAAAGAGACGCGGAGGTTATTCATTAATATTATTCACGGCATTTGGGAATTTCGAAATGAGATGGAAAGTCTGGGATAGTGGAGATGACATGTGCTCGAACCAGTAGATAAGTGAGGGAGGGAACAGGAGAGATTGCATGTGTGGAGATGCTGAGGGATAGATGAAGACGGAGGAGAGGAATCCAGCAGCAGCGGTATCGGGCCCCACATGTTTAGGAAAAGAGAAAAAAATCTGGGGAGGAATTAGGATGCGGTACCAGGAGATATCGAAACATTCTAACAAGCTAGTTTACTCCCAAGCCCTTTTTTTAACCATTTCCATTCGCGCACCCCATATGCGACGGCCTGGGAGAGGTTAGCTCTCTGCCGTGATTCCTCGGTCCCGGAATCAATATTCTTGTCACTGAGCGTCCGTCCGAAGTCGGCAGCGCCTAGGAGGAACCCAGTTGGGCCCGAACAGCGTAATGTTTATCGTAGCCTGCACGAGACGGACCCCGGTCACCAATTGTTTGAGCTTCGCCGTAATGTCCCCAAGGGCAATCAGGGGCAAAAAATCTACCACAAAGGTGTGGCAACTATTGAATAGTGCGTCGTACTCTCGCGGCATTTGGTTGAGTAACGATTGACCTGGGACATTGTCAGCCGAAGGAAAGAATCGGCACTGGAACAAGACGTACCCGCGTCCTCCAGCTGCTTGTTCATGAAGAGGGTCTCGCCCACGTAAAAACAGTTTTCCCAGCTGCTCTCAACGAATGCACCATGCAAATAGCGGATGGTATTTTTGTTTCCCACTTGTAGTTCATACACAGCATCTTCGACACGGACCGCCCAATGGGAGCATGTTCGGGGTGGGGCAGTCTCTCCCTTCTCCAAGTCCTCGCCGACTGTAGCGTGGGCACCTTTTGAACACAGAGAGTGAGAAACAACGTAGATTGCCCTGGACTTTTCATTAAGATCGTCCGAGGGTTTCCCGCCCCGTGAATCGCTACCGCTATCGATATCGCAGGCCTCGAGGCCACTGGAATCCAACGTAATGGGAGTGCTATTCGATGAACTGTCTGACCAAGAGTTGCTGCTACTGGAGTTACCCATCGTGGGTGATGGGCGTGGAGGGTGAAGCAGATTGCGATGGTGAGTGAGAACGCGATACACAAGGCCAGGTGGTCGCTGAAAATCGCAACGACAGGTGCCTTCGCAGAATGGAAGTTTGCAGAGATTCCATTTCCATTTCCACGCGTGTGTGAACTGGCTTGAGAATAGCTCATTTAGCGCCGGAGCATGCGAATCCAAAGTTCTGGGTTTGTCCTGGGTTCAGAAGACCAAACTGCAAGGTGGCCTGAAACTGCCAACCTTGAATTGAAACTATGTCAAAACTACGCATCCCACAGCACAACCTCGATTCCTGAGTGAAGAAAGGTTTCATAGAAAAAAAGGTCTCATAAGAATCATAGGTCTCTATGCGGTCTCTAAGAAGTCTTTTGAAAACCCTTAGCCTGAGATTTCGCGCTGCCTTCCATTCCACCGCAGTGATAAATGTGAAAGGTGTCCGGCGTGCGGTCCAGCGCCTCAGGTTCCAGGGGTGCCCGGAGGGCCATGTTGAATTTAGCAATTGCTAGAACGAGAAATTAGGACTCAACCAAAAATTGAACCACGCCCGGCAACTTCTTTTTGATCATGGCTACTTATAGCGACAAGTAACCGGGTTTGGTGGTGTTTACCGTGGATGTTACGGACATGCCCAAACAACGTCGGGACTCGGATCGATTTGGGACTCAAAACCGCTGGGACCGTTGAAGAAACTGGAGTGACGCAGCTCTCACCGAGAATTCTTGGGCATGCAGTGCCGAACAGATAGGGACCAACTGTGCTGAGGGTCTGGGACATTCCGAGTGTTGTTAGGTGTCCTGACCGCCGCCGGCGCAGACTCGGCTCAGCAGCTAACGGGCTCGCCGTCCGAAACACGCCATCCCGCTGGAGATTCGGACGCCTGCGGCATTGGTATCAACTCGGAATTATTCCCGTGCTGGTCGATGGCGTTTATTCGCGGCGATAATTCAGGTGCGTTTACGTCTTGGTGTTTTCCGTCTTTGCTATTCTTCGGATGCGACCCAAGCGTTGGGACGAGGTGGATGAGGCAAGGCGAGGGCAGGGCAGTAGAGCCTCCCCCCTTTACCGTATAAGTATCCTTCCTCGCGGGTGGGAGATGGATATGTCTGTGTAGCTGTGCCCTCTGCCCTCCCCATTTCCTTTTTTATTTTTATTTTATTTTTAAATCCATGCAATTTGCCCCTCACCGCGTACGGCATGTTGGGCATACTTCTACACAACTGTATGACTGGTAACTCTAGGTAGTGGAAAAAGGTAAAGCGTAGGGGAGTGTCTGCGAAAACATGCACCGAGCCGACAAGTTGGGCGAGAAGGTGCGGTAGCCATTAAGCAAAGGGCTCAAGACCTGGGGAGTAGAATAAGTGGTCAAGGCTGTAAGGTAGTTGGGATGAAGGCCTCCGCAGGGTAGACACTGATGAGTAATGTATAGGAAGGGAAATTCATAGGTGGGGGGCTGCATGGGGTTTTGAACGAGTCTTAGGGACGTATCGAGACACACGGCACTGGGAGCCCAGAATGAGGGCTCCGCTGTGCACCAGCATGTCAGCGTCGCCTTGGGATGACAAGGACACCCGCAAGGGTGCCTTGTCACGTTTGCCGAGGTCGTCATCACTGCACATGAAGGACACTGTTTTGATCTCCCCAGCAACACCGCAGCGTCTCAGCCACGAGAAGATGTTGGGGAGAGGTGGGCCGTCCACTACAGCACCTGGCAGTGGGACACTGTGGATGACAATGTTGTGCCAGGGTTCTCCTGTGTCGAGCGTAATCGCCATATTGGGGTCACAATTCTTTGGGAAGTTGAGCAGGGGACAAACATGGTCCCAGATTGTCCAAGCCCGTTTTTTGGCTTCTTCAATGCTAAACTGCTCATCATGAACGAAGGCGAAGGTAAGGTTCCCCTTCACGGTCCACCAAATACTCGCAAGCTTAAGATCCCCAAGGATGGCGGATTTGCCTTCGATGCTGCGGAAGAGAAGTGCGGGGTGTGGCTGTGTGAGGGTGGCCGCAGGAATGTTGTACTCAGCACGGACAGAGTCCACCCGAAAGACCAGGTCGGGGGCTAACACCTACGATACCCGGGTAACCAGGCTAAGTAGCCAGGGAGATGTATGCGGTCTCCCCGGCTAATTAGCGCCGGTTTGACCTGATCTCGTACGGCGCGATAATTGTGCTTTAGCTGTTTATCTTTATCAACCGCAATAGGTATATTGAGTGATAAATAACGCGCCAAAGGGCGGGAGGCCCCGCCCCCCATCAATCCCGTGCCCCTGCCATCAATAGGCGGCAACGTCGCGCACCGACCTTCCCGGCAATTGCCATCAACGCCGTCAATATTCCCGCCGCCCGCACGCAAGTCCGCAGTTTTGGCCGCAAGAATATTCGTAAAATCGCGAGAAAATCAGAGGCAATTCTTATTAGCTACACAAAGGTATTTGGAGCTAAATGTCCAGTATATTGCAATGAAAACGACAATGAATTACAATCCCTTCCTGCGCCTCACTCTCACGCACCGTCACCCATGATGGCTAGGGGGTGCAGCAACAGTTGTCAAATGCCCTTGATGCGCGCGCACATATTTGCACCCTCAGCGCAGCACGTCTACCGTGTACCACTAGTGCTACATGTTGAACCAATGGAGGGAGGGTAGATCCTTACGGGCACGAATGTAGTTGAGATGTACTGTACACACAGCTCATCATGGGCTCTGAATGGTACTCCATTCCTTAAAGCTGTCTTAAGAGGATGCATCCATGGGATGTACCGTAGCATTTCGAGCTACTCAAGAGCAGCAATTCCAACTTGAACGGGCAGCCATCAGCTGGACCGAGAGTGTGTGTGGGTATTTTGTGATGTGGCATGGAAAATGTGTTGTACACACTATAGTACCGATACAGAACTTGAAGTAAGCAGCTCAGGACGTCGGGAATGGCCCAAATCTTGTCAGATACAATCTGGGCGAAAAAGGCGTATATTTCGAGTCCCGCGGCCCCTGAAAGGCTGAAAAGAGGCGCATAGAGAATGGCGATGGGCCCCAAAAGAAGAAGACCGTCAAGTTTGGGACGCATCGGATGCGGTAGGGAAGTTTACACGCCACAGAAGTCGAAGTAAACACGGGTCGCAGGAATTTGTTTGTGCTGCAGAAATTGCCCGAAAGGCGAGGAAGAGGAGGGGAGAAACACATATAATAGTTTATGAGAGAAGGCGCACACCGGAATGGCCCAAACAACTTCTTTTCGGGAAGATGGTGGTGCAGAAGGACAAAGAGTCATGTTTGTCACGTTGCCAACCTGTCGACTCACCAGTTTGCACACTGCACCTCCTTTCAGTCATGTTCCCAGTGACGCAAAATTGAGGCTGAGTATTTGAAGCATCAAGGGACATCTAAAAACATCGGATATTGTGCTTGCAAAAGGGAGAGCAAAGTTGCTTTCGGAAACTGATTTCTGTTGCGAACTGATTGACTTGCTAGTTTTCGCACTATATCATTCCCCAGGAGCCCTCTCAGTCAGTGAAATCAAGAGTGAATGACCGAAAGAATCGAGATTGTAGAAATAAATCAATGAACCACAGGTAGCCACAGAAGTTGAACTATGGGAAGTGGTTTGGACACATCTCAAGATGCGGTGCTAAGTTCGAACTGGATTCGGCTTGTGATGTCAGTTCGCGGGCTAAATCACTGACCATATTATTTCTAGCTCCATCCACCAGTGCTCTAAATTCTTGTAAAAATGAGGAATGAGCTATTTAGATGTAAAACAGAAAGCTGAGACCTCGTTGCAGTCACTGAACGAATAGATAAAAATGTGAACCGTCAGTTCACGACACATATTCAAAGCGAGTGTTTGGGTACATTTGATGGTCAGCATTTGTGGTTGAGTGTGCGCCGTTTACAATGTTCTCGGTGCAAGTACTGTAATAGAAGAAAAAGCAAACAGAATACAGGACATACCAGTCAAAGTGTGCAGAACACCAGTTTGGCAAGATATTCAAATACATTTGGTGCAATGACCCGACGGATTGTAGCCGAGTCCTGCATACATCACGTACAGTATTCTCACCTTTTCAAACGAGTGGAAGCCAGAAGTAAATCATAGCTTAGATCGAAATACGCGAATCATCGGTTTGGGAGAACATCGTAGCCGACCTTTTGGTAGTATGGCAATTTGCAGTTATGGTCCTTCTCAAGCGAATTCAAAGACTAAATCAAATGGAATTCGCTACTACTGAGCAATTTGGGGAAGAACTGATGAGTAAAACTGCTCAAAACTCACAACGGGTGCTGATCACTTGTGAAGTATCAAGGGAGCAGGTCCACCAGCGAGGTAGGAGCACGCGTAGGAGGAATATGAGTGGGGAGCGACTAGAATAGAGGAGCGAGGCGCAGGGAACTTGCAGCCAGCAAACGAGAAATCAAGGGGAATAGATAGCGGAGGTGTGAGTAAGCAGCGAGTGCACCAGCCCACCAAACAAGGCAGCGGGAATGGAGCAGCATGCGATCGGCTTGCAGAGACCAGTCATCGGTAAGCACAGATGCGGCAGAAAGCCGGTCCGAAGGGGGTTGGCAGTGAATTGCCCTGTGGGCAGTGAGTGGTAGCCCCGAACGCGGTGCTGACGACACGGTATGAAAGCTTGCAGTTGGGCACAGCAGCCTGCGCTACTGGGTGTATAAGATGGAGGCTTTGTAACCAGGATGATGTACAGTGAGACCTGGGGCCTTGCGCAGGAAGCAGGCATGCGGATGGTCTATTTACCAATCAGTGGTGGCATTATGGTGGAATATCAGAGCCAAAGGAGGGCCCGTCGCCGCCAAGAAGAAAGGAAGAGGGCGGAGACAGTGAGGTCAATTGTTAGATCAGTGTTGGGTATGAAGGATGGTGGGGTTGAATTTCAGAGACAGTGGCGGCATTTATGGCAGATACGGCCAGGACATACATGAGGACAATCGAGACCAACGTGGCGACGAGAGGACCGATCCCAACGGCCCGGAAAAGCCAGGGAGCGAGAACGTCAGGAGCGAGGGGGCAGTAGGTGGACGTAGGAACCAAGAGTAATGTCAGGAGTATTGATGGTATTGATGGCAATTGTTGGGAAAGTCGGTGCGCGACGTTGCCGCCTATATTTGATGGCAGGGGCACGGGATTGATGGGGGGCGGGGCCTCCCGCCCTTCGGCGCGTTATTTATCACTTCATATATCTATTGCGCTAGCTAAAGATAAATAGGTAAAGCACAATTATCGCGCCGTACGAGATCAGGTCAAACCGGCGCTAATTAGCCGGGGAGACCGCATACATCTCCCCGGCTACTTAGCCTGGTTAGCCGGGTATCGTAGGTGGGGGCTAAACTGTGTGCACGCTCCTTGGCACGCTCGGGCTTCGCTCGGGGATTCGTCCGCGCGTGCCTGTCGGCCGCCACTGCCGACGTCGCAACCGGATCAGTGGTGGGGCATGCCGTAACGTCTGCGTACGTGGCGCGCGTCGAGGTCAAGGCTGGTGTCGGGGATGGGGTCGGTGTCGGAGTCGGTGTGGGGGTCACGGTGTCTGGTTGGGGGCACAGTGCTGGCACAGGGACATGCCTGCACAGAACCCGCAGTACTTCCGATGAGTGAATGGTGAGTGCTGGCGCAGTTGGGGCATAGTCGCGGATGAGTGTCAACGTAGCAAGAGCGGAGTCAAGCAAGGTTTCAAGGCGTGACTAGTGGACTGAGAGTGGGTCTGATCGTGTTAAGAAGTCTCCTGCGCAGAGCCGGGGAGCCAGGTAGGTCGAGGGTGCTTCCGCCCTGTTTTGGTCATGGGGGTTACTACGTGAGAACATCCTCCCCATTTCCTTTTCGCTTTCTATCTTTTTCAATATCTCATTGCTGCGATACTGAGCCGACCATCCCCACAGGATCCGATCCACAGCGCTGCTTCGGGTGGGTTTCTTTTTTAGTGCCTCTCTGTTTCTCGTGTCCGTTTTTGTCTTGCGTTCCCATTCCGTGGATGCGTCGGGCGTATGGTGGCGAGGGCGAAGTGACCTATGGTGCAGGGGCAACAGAGAGTGACGTCAGCGTGGCCGATTGCATGGGGGCTCAGTGGACGTACTCGGGGTGGAGCGCGAGGAAGATATGCGTGGATGCGCGCTGCGCGTACATCGAGCCTAGCGGCGCCGTGGTGTGATGTGGTGATGCGCACGGTGGACGGAGCGACTATCCGTGTGCATGAGGTGGATCCTGCGGAGGAGCGCAGCCCTGCGTGCGTCTGCGGTGGTGTATGGCGTGAGCGCCATGTGCGGGCGCGATGCGCCTGGATCAATTATACATAGCGTTTTCATTCCCGGCGCACCGCTCTCATGTAGCGTGTAGCGTGAAAGGCGACCAGGGGGCGGAGGAGCACGTCCCGAGCAGACGGGTGCGCTGCACCATCTTTTCTTATTCGCGTTTTCGCACTTCGCGCGAGGATGCATGCTGGCCGAGCCGTGAATGCAATTGCGACAAGCCGAGTCTCTTCTCTTATCTTCATCCATTCCCTTTCAATGTTCGCTGCCGGTATATATACTAACTAGATTCTCTTCTCTTCTCTTTGCAGGCACCGCATCTATGTACTTTCGTCCCCCTGTCATTCGCCGGACGGATATGGGCAGATCGACTCGACCCCTCGCCTCCACCGCACGCGTCACACGCCCCGCCTCCCCCCTTTCACGCCCATGCTCCAGCTGGCACTTCGATGCGGAACCGACGTGCAAAGACGGCGCGAAGCGGCAGCCTGTACATCTAGCGGCGCCGTGGTATGGGGATGCACACGGTGGACAGCGCGAGTGCAAGTCCGGCTTGACGTGGAACCCGCCGATATAGTTTGCATTTGCGGTGCGCAGAACAGGGGGAGGTGTAGCCAGGGATTTGGGGTCGTGTGGCGGCTTGTACTACGCGATGCGCCTCTGGACGGGCTGCGAGGTGTTGCTCGCGAGGTGTTGCTCGGTGGAGGTGCCCCAATGTAGGCGCCGGCGCGATGATCGATTGTTCTCGATACCGCCGCGCCGCTCTGAAGCCGAATGCACCGCGGGCAGGCAGATGCGCTTGCGACGGGTCTTGTCCCAATCACGGCCACCTTCGTCCCCCTTTCATCCGGCGGACGGACGGATGCGGGGAGATTGACGTGACCTCTGTACACGCATTCCCTCGCCGCCACGTTGCCCCCACCGCATGCCTCACACGCCTCACACGCGTCGCCTCCCTCCTTTAATGCCCAGCTCACGCTCCTCGCTCGAAGATGCGGAGCCCGACGCCCGCAGTCAAGCCTAAGCCCCCTCGGCGCGATCTGCTCCCGCTGCCCGACGAACCCTGCGCACGCACCGCTGGGCGCGCGCGGCTGCCGCCTGCTGTGGTAGTGTGTGCAATGAGGAGGGCGCCGCCTGCGTCGTGGTGGTTGTGGAGGAGATATCGATACCCACGCGTAAAGACGGCGAGCCCGATGCGCAAAGCGGCAGCCCCCTAGGCGCGATCGCGATCTGCTCCCGCCACCCGACGAACCCTGCACCGGCCGCGATCATGGCTTAGCGCGCGGCTGCGGTGGTGGTGTGAGTAAGGGAGGGGGACGCCACCTGCGGAGGGTATATCAATATGGGGACGCCCGCGGAAAGTGAGGGTGTGGCAGACTCCCCCGAGTCTCGACGCAGAACACACCCTCGCCTCGAGCGACGCGCGCACCACGGATAATACGGCGCGAGCGGACATGCCTGGGTTCAAGCCCGTTCCGTTTTATCGCACGACGGAGCCTGCGCCCGTACCATCGCCCTCTTCAGTATCATCATGTCGCGGAGTCAGACCAAAAACCGCATGCACCCGTGCCCGCACCACCCGCCGCGCCCCGAAAAACATCCTGGGCCTTGCTCCTCCTCCCTCCTGCGAAGCCCCTCCACTTCCGCCTCATCTACCACCCCTGTCTCCATGGTGGGGTTCTGTCCCCGCGGGCTTGGCGGGTGCGGACGTCAAGGGTGGGGAGCGGAAGAAGCCCGAAATGCGCGGGGCAGCTGCGCGTCGTCGGATATCACTGCGCGAGAGGGAGGCGAAGTCGGAATTGGTCACTTGATAGGGAGCAGGCGACCGCGGAAAGAAAGTGTGGGTGTGGAAGACTCCCCCGGGGCCCGACGCAGAACCACCCTCGCATCGCGCGACGCGAGCACGGCGGATGATACAGCCCGAGCGTGAGGGGAACACGAAACTTGTCTTGTCGCACGACGGAGCGGCCTGCCATCACCCTCTTCAGGATCATCATGTCGCAGAGTCGGAACAAAAACCAAAACCGCATACACCCGTACCCTGCGCAGCCACCCGCCGCGCCCCGAAAAGCATCCTGGGCCTTGCTCGTCCTCCCTCCTGCGAAGCCCCTCATCCTCCTCCGCCTCATCTACCACTCCTGCCTCCATGGTGGGGTTCTGTCCCCGCGGGTTTGACGGATGCGGACGTCAAGGGTGGGGAGCGGAAGAAGCCCGAAATGCGCGGGGCAGCTGCGGGGCAGCTGCGCGTCGTCGGATATCACTGCGCAAGAGGGAGGCGAAGTCGGAATTGGTCACTTGATAAGGAGCAGGCGACCGAGGAAAGAAAGTGAGGGTGTGGAAGACTCCCCCGGGCCCCGACGCAGAACCACCCTCGCGTCAAGCGACGCGAGCACGGTGGATAATACAGCCCGAGCGCGAGGGGAGCATGAAACCTGTCTTGTCGCACGACGGAGCGGCCTGCCATCACCCTCATCAGTATCATCATGTCGTGGAGTCGTAGCAAAAACCAAAACCGCTTACACCCGTACCCTGCGCAGCCACCCGCCGCGCCCCGAAAAGCATCCTGGGCCTTGCTTGTCCTCCCTCCTGCGAGCGCTGGCCCCTCCTCTTCTTCCGCCTCTGCCACCGCCGTTCTGTCCCCCCCGCGGGCTTGAGCGGTGCTGTCACCGACAAGGGTGGAGAGAGGAAGAAGCGGGGAGCCCCCCGAAATGCGCGCACGTCGTCGAATATCACTGCACAAGAGGGGGGCGAAGTCGAAATCGGTCACTCGATCTTGATAGGGAGCCGACGACCGCGGAAAACTCCCCTGGGCCCCGACACAGAACACACCCCCGCCTCGAGCGACGTGAGCACCGCAGATAATACAGTGCATGCCTGGTTGCCTTCTTCGTCGGACAACGGAGCCTGCACCTGTACCATCGCCCTCTTCAGTATCTGTTGCGGAGTTGGCGCAAAAACCAAAACCCTATGCACCCGTACCTTGCGGAGCCCCGACATCCTGGGCCTTGCTCCTCCGCAACGCGCTGGCCTCTCCTCCTCTTCCACCTCATCTACCACCGCTGCCTCCATGGCGTTCTGTCCCCGCGGGCTGTCACCGACAAGCTTAAGGATGTCAAGATGGAAGAGGAGAAGAAGCGAGTGAGGCCCCCGAAATGCGCGCGCGTCGTCGTCGTCGTCGAATATCACTGCACTGCACAGGAGGGGGGCGAAGTCGAAATCGGTACTGCAGGTGCGGGGCTCGTCGCTTTCGACGCTCGTTGGCCGGATTCGCGCCCTGGTGGGGATTCGGTTGATGCGGGGGCGTTTGGTGCGCAGGACAATGGGAATAAGGCCGAGGTCGATGGTGCTGCTGCTGCAGGTCTAGAGGAATCCTCGCCGTGTTCCCGCTCGTTCGCGCCACGATTTCTACGTGACCTCCGTCTCCGTGCCATTCAAATCCAAGTCCGAGGGTGTGGGTGCGGGTGCGGGTGCGGTGAACGGAAATGGGAATGGGAAGGGACAGGTTGCGGCGAATGGCGTTGTGTGGGCGGGGCAGGGCAAGGGGCGGGGGTCGCCTGCGGAGGAGGAACAGGAGACGTCCATACCGACATGATCCGCGGACGTGTTTAGCGCGCGGAAGGCGACTCGCGGTTTGCTGTTCTATAGACCGGTGCCAGTGCGGTAGCCGGGGGAGGAGAAGAGGACGAAAGTGATACTACGTCTTTTGTAGGCTCGTGACCAACCGCGTTCGCCAAGAACGTGGCTGCGCTTTATCACGGTTGGCGAGGCGGCTGGGATCACTGGTTGCCATTTTGGTTGATGCTGCCAAATGTGGTTTTGGACTTGGAATTTTTCCCTTTTCAACAACCTCCTGAACCTGCAAAAAAGTGTAAAAAGTTGTATGGACAAAGTGGAGTAAATTTTAATTCTGGATTGAATGAGCATCACTTTTTTTTTCTGAGGTAAAACCTTCCCCCTGGTTGTCTCTTGCCTGTAATCTTTTTACAAAAGTCCCAAATTGTTCTAATATCGCCTACTAGTCATCTACATAGTCATCATTGGATTGTCAATTGCACCATCATCCAAATACTGTAGTATTTCATTCAATTTGGCAGGAGTTGTGACCTGTGACCAAAAAGACTGCTTCGGCACTGCGGCAACCAACGAAATTTGCCATGACACCTTCAAAATTTCGGCATTCACAAGATTTTCAAAAATTCTAACCTTCAAGAGAGATTTCACTGTTGCCGACCCACTGCAGAACCACTTCCAAATAGGGAGATTTGATGTGGCTATGTTCTCGCCAAGGAAATGATGGCCGTCCCAACTCTTGATGGCCATGGGCAAACAAAGCCATACACATCTCTCTCTCTCTTGCCTCCACCACCTCTCTCACCCATCTCGCCCGTGACACCTTCCCATGGCCCGCTTCAATACCAACACCAACGCCTCACACAACTGTCCCAAATGTGGCCTTGTGTTCCAGCTTTTCAAGTCCAAGAGGCTGGGAAGGAACTTTGACTGCAATTTCGTTGCAGCGAGTAAATCTGTCCATTTCTGTCTCGCCAAGGCTGATTTATACCCCAGTGTTCTAATGCTGCACATAATCCCTCATTCTTCTACTCTTGGCCTTGTGGCATCAAACCAGCCGCTAGCACAAGACTCCCTGCACGCGCACCATCGCCTCCCGCCAATGCATTTGTTCCTCTCGTCCTCGAAACCCAAGACGAGCAAATGTTCTGAATGTATAAAACCTTTTTTTTGCTGAAAATTATAAGGTTGAGGTGACTGTCGTGAGGTTGAGAATGAATCCCAATTACAAGGTTACAGCTTCAGGTTGAGAATGAGAATTGTGAGGTTCAGGACGAGATTTGTCAGGTTCAGGACAACACTTGTCAGGTTCAGGACGACACCTGTACAGTTGACCATGCAGGACGAGAGATCAGATGATACTAGTTTTTCCACATTCTACCATGGCCATATGATGGTCTGATGGGATCAAAACACAAGATGTTGGAGCCAATCATCACATTTTCCTTCATTCTGCCATCATCAACCATAGTCATCCTTGATCTGCCATCATCAATTCTCATTTGGAATCAGTATTGATGGTCTTTGATGTTGTTCATCATACCAGTTAGTGAACTTCCTGCTAGGGAAATGCAGTTGCACAGATCAGTACTAGAATGCCTAAATACAAAAGATCCCAAAAAGTTGACAATAAGCCTAATCACCAAAAGAACTCCCTCTTACAAAATAGGGGTTGAAATAAGCCCCGAAGGTGAACATCACAAGAAAGTTGAGTGGGGAATCTCGTTGTAATCCGGTAGAGTACATGGTGCTAAGTACTCTACTTTATACTGTTCTACTTTATCTAGGCTGTGTACTGTACCAGTGCGTAACCTAAAACAAAGCTGTAAACTCAACAGCTGTGACTCCAAATCAGTGTCCGAGCATGCGGAGCTCTCAACAGCTTGCACAGCTATTCCATATTCCAACAAGTACACCAAGTGCACCTGAGTAATTTTGAGGTAAGCTGGAAGCCAACTTCAGGAGCCAACTTGATGTCATCACGTGATACATGGAGTCAAATTCACCATTGAGTCAGAAGTCATCTAGTCCCATTCTCCTTATAATAAAATTGTGCCTGTCTGAAGCCTTTAAAGCCCTCTTTGGGATTATTGGTCCACATTTGGGAAACTCACCTGATGTCATATATGAAAAATATTCACTATAGACAATTCAAAATTTGGCAGACCAGCTGACTTTTCTGGGGAAATCAATTCACTGGCAATAGATTGGGAACCAGATACAGGATGTGACTGACAAGTGAGAGTCACAGATGAGTCCACCTGCCTTGATTTGTGCTGGGGCCCAGTCATTGGGGAGATCAGGGTTGCAGTGAAGTCTTCTACTCTGCTAAATAGCCACTCTGTTTTCACTCCATCCACTGCAATGAGTTGACTGAACTCTGTCCAGAAAAAAGTAAATTACACATGCGTCTACAGCCATCAACTTGTTTTATTGAAGTAAGCCAAGCAGCTAACTGTGGGCTTGCAGAGATTACAAGTATTTTTCCCAGACACAAAGCAGGTGTTTGACAGGTGCTGGACAAATCCATCAAAGTAGCTCAACAAGTAAAGTTTAGCCAGCTGTTGCACACATCTGCAAGCCTAGATAGGGCTGCATCTAGCTAAGCAAGATTTGGACTGTCAAGATTCACATGGCTCTTTAGACAGAGATAGCTAGACCTCAGAATTACCTCAATGCATCTGCTGGGAGTTGAGGGATTGATTTTCCTGTAGCTAAGTGTAGCTCAGTCAATGAGGGGATTTTGGTCTTAAGATAAACAGCATCTATTCATCAGATACCCTGTCACATTCAACCCTCTGTTTTATCATCCATGCAAGCACCCAGAGATAGACAAATGTATGAAATCAATTTTAGAGCACCTCTCCATTATATGAGTTGCAGTACTGGTTTGTATGTCATTTTGCTTGCAATATTATTGCTATGGGCTTTGGATTTGAATAGGACATTGCTTTATGCCATACAAACCTGATCTTTATTCTCTCTGCTGGTAATCCCAATCATGTTGGGACATAAATTGAAGTGTCATAACACATGAGGGAATAGTTTATGGCAAGCATGAATGAGTGGGTCTGCTGTCACTCTGGTCAACCAAGCTTGAAGAGGAACATTCCCTTTAAGAACACTTCAATGTTTTTGAAATCATGTGACAGAACATTGAGAAACTATGAAGTATTGTAGAAACAGATTCAAACTGAAAAGGACACAGAACAATATGAAATTACAACCAAAAAGGAAAGAACAATACGGAAAAAAAGTGGTACAGTAGGGGGGTTGAACTGGTAACCTTCTGAATCCTGCACCCTAACCTTGTCCAGTGTTAGAGAGCAACAAACATTACAGCTAAACCGTCAGGCCAAGTAGAAACAAGAATACTAATGCCACTTTGACATCAAAACTGATTTTCTGGAGTTGAAAAGTAAAAAACATAAGTCAGAAATCCAACTAAACATGTGGGCACTTGAAACCCAACCAAAATTGATTCCCCATACCAGTAGAGATGATGAAGAGAATATTTGTAGCTGGCTGTGGCTGATAATGAAGCCACACTTGCCTCAACTCACACAATGATTGTAAATCATGGCAGGTGATGGGAGATCATATTTGATGGAAATGGCTGAGACAACAATTGAAATGGAATACAGTTGGATGATGGCAAAATGAAAGAAACTGTGCTGATTGGCTGAAACATTGGGGTTTTGATCCCATCTGATCCATCATATGATGGTGGTGACCTGTCAAAGAATTCTGGATGTATTGTTCTCCACCTTAGCACCAAACCTGACAGGTCTCGTTCTTAACCTGGCAAATCTTGTTCTCAACCTCAAATGGAAAACACTGTTCTGAACCTCTTTTCTTAACCTTATAATTTTCAGTGATAAATACTGTCATATGAATGTGGCGCACGGACACACCGCCACTGCCCCAACTGTTGCTGCTGCCAGCACTGTCTCGAAGACGGCAAACCCTGTCTGGTGCATACACCTGACAGCCCTGCCACGATGCCAAGCACCCACACCAATATCGACGATACTCTTGCCCTCCTGGGGCCATTCCTACAGCAGCTTATTGACAACAGCACTGCTAAGATCGCCCAACACCAGCACTGCAAGTTGAGGTGATCCCAGGAGGACGATGCATTTGCGCTTACGCTATGTATGCCACTGCTCATGACTCCAACATCATTGCAGGAGGAGGCTGATCGACTGTTAGCTATTTGTCTGGCCTACAGTACCTCACCATCGCCGTCTCTGCCCCCCCGCATTCTGTGCTCCCCGAGACTTGTTACTAGCTTGTCGCACATCACCGTATCCTCATCATCGTCAACCACGTCTTGCCTGCAGTTGCTCTCCCCGTTGCATACCACCAATCCCTCCACGCACTTGTTGTCCATATATTTCTGGGGTACCAACAGCAGCCATGCCATCACATTCACCGTGAGCGACTGTCCCTGCCAGCAACAATTGTGGCCAAATGTACAGCTGTCTGACATCCTCCATCTTTTTGCCCTCACTACCACACCCCCCACTGATAATTTCTATGAATGCTATTTCCCCAAATTGCAAGAATAGGTGGAGGTTTCCGTCGTCAACAGTGTTCCCATTGACACTGTCGCAAACACCCTTTTGGTACGTTGAGTTGGGGTTGTCGGCCGTGACGAGGTGAATCACATGGGCATCTATTCGGCCCGAGGGAGGGAGAAGGCGTGTGCTGTCGAGCGTATTGGGTTAAAGCGGGAGGTGATTGAGATCTCGGACAACGAGGACAACAATGAAGACAGACATCCCACCAAGCGAATGTACCTCCCCCCACCCAGCTCGTCCCCCAACTTCCCCAGCTCCATTTGCCTCCCATCATGCTTGTGGTCAATGTCGCCATAATTGTACATTTCCTTGCATATCATTTCCGTTGTCCATCCGTAGTCTTCTGTACATCCTCTTTGCCCTACCTAGATATGTATACTATACCTAGATATGTACTCTCGCTCCCGCTCAATCCAATGTAGTTCCAAAGAAATGAAAATATTGGCTTGAATTCGATCCACCAAGAGTCGCACGTGAGCACAATTACTTCTGCTTCCACCACCAACTGCTTTTGCTCCCTGCTTTGTCCTCTATGCATTTGTCGTGTCTCTTGCATTTGTCTTGCACATCTTGTCTGGCTTGTAATGCAAACCCACTGTGGCCACTTCCATTTTATCGCCCAAAATGCCGCACCTCTGATTGCCTCGACCTCGCCTGCCACTGTACCTGCCCAAGCATTCCTTATCAATTTTCAAATCTTGCTGGATCCAGGAACCTTCAAATATGATCTGGCTAAGGGTAAATATCAGCACACTGGGGCTGGGATGACTGGGAACAATTCCAAGCTTGGATCACCAAGGAGCAAAAAGACAACTGTTTCGAGCTCCGTCTGGAGAAAACCTATCTGGGACTTCCAGCATTTGAAAGGCAGTTGCGATATGTGTACTCAAGGGCAGGTGGGACCGACGACGCTGGCAACAAGTCCACGGAGAAGAAGCGATGCAACCTCAAGATAGGAAGGAAGCACATTGGCTGCCGGTGTGTGCTGCTCGTTAAGCAGTACCCAGGAACCCCTCTCGTGCTGGGCAGCTACATTCCGGAGCACAATCATCCAACATCAAATCTCAATCTGCCATTCACGCGAATCCCTGCTGAGACCAAGGAATACATCGCTGGACTCCTCTGACTGAAAGTATCTGCCGAACACATTGTGAGTAACTAACTACTGACTCGTTTTGCACTGTCTCACCTGGGTCTGTTACAGCTGCAATTGCTTCACCGGAACATCTACAGTGGTGACAACCTGTTTGATTATGATCTCGACAGAAGCCCTCTTGCTGACAGAACGGAATTCATCCAATTACACGACATTTGTCGAATAGAGAAGGAAATCGAAGCGGAGACCGTGAGGCTACACCTGGACGATGGCCAATCTATTCTCAAATGGACAAAGCAGCTGGATACAAGAGGGCGTCTTCTTGGATTCAAGTCCAAACTCAACTCTCCTCCTGGATCCGGTTTGGCGTCCGATGTCTTCATACTCATGGTGCAAACAAACTGGCAGTGCAAGATGTTCCACAAATATGGTGGCGCAATTCTATGCATCGATGTGACACACAATGTGACAATGTACACAAACCTTAACCTCACGATGCTGGTGGTCCGGGACAAGTGGAAGCATGGAATCCCTGTGGCATGGATGCTTGCCTCCAGCAGTACCAAGTTGACAATCCATTATTTCCTGAAGCTTAATCAAGCGCGCTCACCAACAATTGTGCCTCACTATATAATGACCAACTTTGATTGGGCAGAAATCAACGCTTGCGCTGCTGTCTACCGAGCGTGGATACTGCTCTGTTGGTGGCATGTCCTCCATGCATGGCAGCAGCACCTTCGGATCCAGGACCATTCCGATCTCTGGATCCTGCTGAAGAAGTGGATCCGGATTACCGATGAAGCAAAATTCCTCGCAACCTGGGCGAAGATTCAAGCCATCGCACCACCCAAGTTTACCGAATACCTCAAGAACACGTGGATGCCCACCGGGTCGTCAAGATGTGGTCAGCTGTCTATCAGACAGAGCAATCAATATTTGAGGCATGAAATACAAACATGCTCGTTGTCATGAATTGCCCGGGTTCTACTTTTTTCGCGTGACGTGTCTGTACCGCATACAGACACGTCTGCATCACGGGACTCTCATGACGCGACCACAGGACCTTCTCACGGTTGAAACCCGATCGCGGGTTTCAAAGGACATGAACAAGAGAAGATGTTAAGGGTTAGGGAACCCGCACAGTCGGTTCCCCTAACCCTCCGACACTACATACAGGAGCCCAGTCGCGGGCTTCAGGGACCAAGATATTGGAAGATGTTAAGGGTTAGGAATACCGCACCGTCGGTCCTCCTAACCCTCAGATGGTGATAACACACAGGGGATAGGAGCATCACGCATTACAGCTAATGTCGGAACCGAAGGCGCGAACGAAAAATTTCCGTTTTGGGAACTTTTTGGATTCCGCGACCGATTTGCTCATATCTCGGTCAGGTTTGCTCATATTACCTTGAAACTATAACCAATCTTTCAGAATAATTCCTCCGCAATTAGTGATTGAAGCAGAATTACGAAAATATTTTTTATTCAGTCATTCCAGAGAATGAGCTCTTTTCAGTTTCAAGAGGCTATAGCTATTCCAGATCTTCTCCAAACATCCTGAATTTTTGGGAGGGAAGACTTGCATACCGTCCTACAAATGCCATTGAGCCAAAAATAATTAATTGTGCACCCTTACAATGCAATTGTGTCGAGAGCGATTTTCAGTAAGTTAGATTGATTTAATTGTACTGTCTTCATTTCTGACCCAAATATATCAAGCAAACCGATATATATGACATCCGAGACAGGTCTTCAAACTCTCAACTTAGTTTGACAAAACCCATGCATTGGATAACTAATTAGAACACGTCGTGTCTGCGCGCATCACCAATGACAGTCACTTCGGTGATGTGACTCCATTCAATACATTCCTAACATACCTTCTTGGAGTAATGCTCGCAAAGAGAACATGTACTGACGACTTGAATGTGAGCACAAGGTCAAAAGGAACATTAGAATGAGAAGACTCACATTATCTGGGAGCACCGTGAGCATTGACATAATGCTGAGGTCTTTCTTTGACTTGATCAGACCATCCCAGTCCTTGGATGTACGGAGATTGATGGGTGCTGATTTCTGGCCAGCCGAGGACAGTTCGTACGCAAGATCGGCGTGCGGGCTGCGCTATAGTCTCGTACATGATCTTGATCACATCCTCGAACGAGCGCGAGGAAAGGAATGAAACACACGGGTTGCCCTCTGAACCGGCCTCGGGAATCATGAAGACGATGTCTGTCAACCACCCGAGTGAGATTGTTATATCGGTTGAATTGATATTAGGATGCGTACCAATTGCTGTCACAACTTCGGCACCATCTGAACCATGCTATACAGAGAATGTCAATGAGTTGGACGCACTCTTTGCCTTGGGCTTTTCACTTCCTCGACATCAGAGTCACTGTTGATGTGAAGGTCTCTGGTTTTGGATGTCAGCCCTGGCGTCTTCTTGCGAGCCTTGGCAGTGGTTGTAGGTTTAGGCTTAGGCCCGGGTTTCTTCTTGGCGGGCTTGCGAGCAGGGATATCTGAGGTCTCAGATTTGGATATTTCGTCCTTTTGCTGCTTTCTTGCCCAAGTTCCCCGTGTGTGAATAACGGTAATGCTGTCTTCAGCACCCGAAAGTAGTGCCATGGGAGTATCCAAGTCAGGGAAATCGAGGTGGGAATGAGAGCTAGTGACGCCGGAGGACAGGAGTGGGCTTGAGAGTCGAAGGGATTCTTGGAGTTTAGAGGCACTCTGGGCCTCCTTTACAGCTACAAGTTGAGTCTTCACAAAATTCATCTGGTTAGCCATTTAATGCATGTCAGTGGTACAGAGACGACGCGCGACCAAGTCACATCACCGAAGTGACTGTCATTAGTGATGCGCGCAAACACGATATGTTCTAATTAGTTATCCAATGCATGTGTGTTGTCGAACTAAGTTGAGAGTTCGAAGGCCTGTCTCGGAAGTCACATATATCGGTTTGCTTAATATATTTGGGTCAGAAATGAAGACAGTACAATCAAATCAATCTAACTTACTGAAAATTGCTCGCAACACAATTGTATAGTAAGGGTGGACAATTGATTATTTTTGGCTCAATGGCATTTGTCGGACGATATGCAAGTATTCCCTCCCAAAAATTCAGGATGTTTGGAGAAGATCTGGAATAGCTATAGCCTCTTGAAACTGAAAAGAGCTCATTCTCTGGAATGACCGAATAAAATATGTTTTCGTAATCCTGCTTCAATCACTAATTGCGGAGGAATTATTCTGAAAGATTGGTTATGGTTTCAAGGTAATATGAGCAAAACTGACCGAGATATGAGCAAATCAGTTGCGGAATCCAAAAAGTTCCCAAAACGGAAATTTTTCGTTTGCGCCTTCGGTTCCGACATTAGCTGTAATGCTCCTTAATGTTGCTACACAGGAACTGATCACGATCACATTAATTTATTTGTAACGTATATAAACACGGTAGAATCTCCTTGTACAGTAGATTCTACCTCATCTAATCTCAGGCTTCTGCTTTGGCTTGACTTAGGGATTGTCTCCACCCTGTCCCACTTCCCCTCCATTCTATTGCGGGTTGCGTCCACACCCCGGGTATTATACCTGAGTGGATATCATACCCTGTTCGACTCGTTCCGGGTTCTGCCTTGCATCCTGACCCACAATATACAGCCTCCTAACGAGGAGTCTGTTCGGTTGGTCTTGCTGCTCGGGGACCGTACCAGTTATTAGCGGCTGTCGGGTTTCTCCTGGTTGGGGTTCTCGCCGGGTTGCTCGTCGTTCAGCCGACCCAGAGGCCGTTGCTGACACTCGTTGAGGTGTAAGTCCCATCGCTTTCATCCTTGATCAGCATCTGACACTGCGTAGCTGGCACCATGTGCTCAAGGGCAAGTTCTTAGACAGCAAATGCAACCGATGCCTTGACTACCTCATCAATGTTCTTGTCGCCTGTGTTGCAGGATACTACATGCTAAAACAATGTCATCAAGAGCTCGGATTTGAAGGGCCCGACATTGAGGTCCTGAAACAGCGCCATATTCTGGAGAAGAGCAAGTTCTACACCAAGGAACACATTGAGCATGTCAAAGATTCTGGGTATCTGGTGCAATCGGAATCTGATCCTTCAAAACACTATGAGGTCGACGTCGAGGCATACACATGCACATCCCTCGACTATCCGCTCATTTCTTTCTGCAAGCACTTGTGTGCTGCGCCAGCAACAGGGTGGTTTAAGTTTAAACCACCACATTGCCAACATTAGAGGTGGTTTAAACCACCCCCAGGCTTAAATGTGAGGAATAATTTAAACCGGCTTAAGCCGGTTTAAGCCGGTTCACACCATCAGGTTTGAACTGGTAAAATAGGGAAAAAAAGGGATCTCCTTCATTCAGCACAAGAACCCATATGTTTAAACCAAAGAAAGTGCGTTCAATGGGAAAAAAAAGAGCTCTCCTTCCTTCAGCACAAGAGCTCATATGTTTAACCCAGTTCAAACCATCAGGTTTAAACCAAAAAAGTGCGTTCAATGGGAAAAAAAAAAAGAGCACTCTTTCTTTCAGCACAAGAACCTATATGTTCTCTTTGTTAATGAAACCCTTGAACATGATAAAATGCCACCATGCTATCAGATGAAGGACTTGAAGTGGGTCATTCAAGTTGACCTTGCACTCAAATGGCAACTTCAGGAGCTGGCTTTAGTTCAACACCTAATTTTCTTCAAAGAACTCAAAGAAATCTGAAATTTTGACTCAGCCAAGATTGCTTCCATCATTTTTTGGTTCAAACCATCATGGTTTGATCTTGGTTTGAACTGGTTTAAACCATACCTGTTTCTCCTATAAAAAGTTAGGCAGCTCATAGACTTGGTTTAAACCACACCAACATTGGCAATGTGGTGATTTAAACTGAAACCACCCTACAGTACAGGATAACGGGATGGAATAGTTTTAGTTTTGGTTTCATTGCGACTGGTCGGACCTAGTTGGATCTCGATCCTAGCACCCTGTGCAACTTTGGAGCATCACCCTAACACGGAAAGACCCTGCAGAGGATCGTACTGGTTGTTGCTGGTAATGCCAGTGACTATCCTGCTTTGGTTTTGGTTATTTGGACTATTTTGGTTAGATGGGATGGCTTGGTTTGTTGGGATTTGGATTTGGTTGCGGTTGGGTAGGCCGATGATGGAAGACATTGGAGGTTGGATTCAACAACGAGGAAGGAAGAAAAACCAGTTGAGGATCATCACACTCGGTGGTGCGCTGGTCGCGCTGCCTCACATATATCATCAAACACGCCATTTATTGGTGACCATGCCGCACTGGTCTTATTCGACATCACTCGACTGGATTGCAGCACAGTATATGGAGCCCTGAACTCATGCACATTGGATTGGTTGTGTTTGTTGTTGGCAGATGGATTTCTGCTTTCACACATCCACACCAACACTGTGCTTCAGTACACATCATGCTTGCGGAGAATAGCCATCAGCAGTGCAATATCATTCTTGAGGTCGGCAGGTTGGTGTTTGGTGCCTTGGTCAGAGTTGAGGACTTTCGTGATCATCTTAGACAGACAGTGCAGAACACTGATGCAAGGTGAAACGATTTCTAGCCATTCCCAAGATGCACTGCTTCCGTGAGCTTGGTAAATGGTCTATGCTGAGGAAATCAGAGAGAATAAATGCTGAGTCAGTGATAAATACTTGCCTTGATCCAAAAATTCATATGTTCTTCCATGAGGTCGACCTCAACCCTCGAGAAAGGGTTTCCGGTAGGATTGACAAGCCAATTCCTCAGCACAATATTCCTTGAGAGAATTTATTTTTAGTTGAGAATTTTTTTAGAAGCCAGGGCTACCCACCGAACGGACACGGGCCATACTCTGGTCAAGTTGTGTATCAGATGCAACATCTCGTGCGCATACTTGGTCCGGCCGTTTCCTTGATAACTGCATGCAAAAACCTTCAAAACCACCACAATGCAACCTGAGTCTCCTGCCTTGATTGTGTCTGTGAACTTGCACGAGATAAGTGCATCGCGCAGTAGTGAAGACGTGTTTTTGTAAATCTCGTCATCGGCTACATTCTGCGATGCCGTACTGCCATTTTCCGCTTCCATTGAAGCTCTGAGACCAGATCAGCATTCACATATTTCTGCTGAATTGCCGTTGCAACAGCCTCGAGGTTGGCAAAGGTTTTGATTGAGTCTGCACATTCATCGAGCGAGGTTGTGTTGGTTTCCAAAAGAAGACAGTGAAGGACGCGCACATACAAGGTCACAAAAACTAGGTCCTGGCAGGTTCGGAATGGAAGGAGCGAAGAAAGGAGGATTGGTGCACAATGAAGATGTGTATTGTGGAATGACAGTGAACCCGGATTGCGTGTGCTGCAGTTGGGAGTCCCCCAGTGAGTCATAAAAAATCCGTGCATATCCGCAATCTTGGCGTGGAAAAGACCGGGGATCCATAAACCCCAGCCGTAACCCGAATATCCACCCTCATGCCCGGCGCGAATATTGAGAAGGGACCGTAACCGGGCAATTGACAGTTGGTTGCCCGTGAAGAATTTGACTGCTGAACTCCAATGTGAGGATCCTTTGACTCGGAGCTCTGTATGAATTGCGTCGACAACTTCATCATTGCCAATGATGATAGACTCGTCAATATTTCAGGCTGGCATTGAGTGATGGGGAGTTTGGTGCAGTTCAATCTTGTCCGGAATTTTGGGAAGCGATTCGTTCAAGGCGTCCCGGAAGGACTGGAATTTCTCGGCACCATGGTCCGCAATTATACGGAGCATAAGTGTTTGAGACAGTTGTCCAATAATGCGAGCTCCGGTGCGGAAAGAAGAACGTCCCTGATAGACAGAGGCGCAGTCATGCTGAAGGCTTTGTTTAATTCAGCCATTGACATGTCCTCAAGAGCTGCCTTCCACAAGAGCCAAATCGTCGAGCATGTGCTGTTCTCCTGTGAATCTGACTAAATTTGAGATGGGTATGTGTAAACAACAATCCAATTTGGACCGTGCCATCAGAAGCGGTGTGAGCACTGTGTGCACTCAAATGACGCTGCTGCTGAAGACCCGCCTCAATTTCCCAAATAGGCGAGCTTCTAATGTATTTACAATGTGCCCCTTCTAATGAGAGGGTTTTTTGTAATGGAGTGCTCTTGTCAATTACAAGCTCTTTTTACTTAAAAGTGCTGTATACACCTGAGAGATCTCTGTCATTGAACATCAGCTCATGCACCTCAAGCTCTTTCTCACTGATCCCCAAGTTCTGCAGGATTGTGAAATACACCTGCAGTGTGCCATCGAGGGTCGACTCATTGAGCTTCATGGCTGGTAGTGGGTACTGTACGGTTTTATGCAAAGGGATTTGAAAGACATTCACTGAGCGCTGCCGTTTTCAATTCACTGGATGGGATGCTCTCACACAATAACCACGATGACCAAAATGGGGTGGCAGCACCCTTGACCTACCTGGCTACCCAGCTCCACCATTTGACACAGTCAGACCCATTCTCAACCTACCACTCATGTCTCGAAGCTTTGCTGGACTCCGCACTTGCTACATTGACCCTCATTTGCAACTACACCCAAATTGGTCCCATGCTCACCGTCCACACAGCTGCGGTCTTGCAGGCTTTATGCAAGTATGCCTCCAAGCCTCAGCCAGTGCTGTCCCCAATCATGACCCCGATTCTGACACCACTGGCATCTTCGTTGCCGGCCCCAACCTCGATCTCTGCCACGTACGCAGAAGCGATGACACGCACTGCCCCTGATCTGGTAGTGACGGCAACAACACGCACTGCCTCCAATCCGGTAGTGACAGTAGCAGCTGACAAGCCTATGCTGACACTGGTAACAGCTGTGCTGGCACATCTAGTGAAGGTGCACAACACCCCAGACCTCGTCTTCTGCCTCAATGAGCTCTGTAAACTGCAGTGTTTGCGTAGCCACTTTGCATCCTGTACTCCTTTTTAGCAGCATCAACAACAAAGACACCATTGGTGAGCATACACTGGACCCCAAGAGGGAACTTTACCCTTGCCTTCACTCACAACGAGCAATTCAGTATGGCAGAGGCTTGGAAACGAGCGCCACACATCTGGACTCACCTCTGCAGCACCCTCAGATTACCTGGGGACTGTCCTCCGATCACAGCTCAGAAAGGAATGGCCTGGAAGAAAGTGGTCATTCATAATGTCCTGGTGACACACGACAGTACACCAATCGCTGGTCCTGTTACCCCGTGGCTACAGCGCTGTGGCGTCACAAGCGTTATCAAGGCTGTTTTCTTCATGTGCAATGAGGAAGAGTTTGCTCCACACAGCAGCGCACCACTGCATGTCTCCCTTGCATCTTAGAAGGATTGTCATCACAGAGCAGATTCCGGGTTCCGAGGTGATAAGGGCGACTGAAGCATGATGAGGTCAATGAATAAGTCTGGAGTTTAGACTAGAATAGTGTAAAGTACAGGACAATAGGTACAGATTATATACTATAGGCCCTAGGGGCCGTAACTAAGGTACCATGTCAGATCACAATGGATAGGGTAAATGAAAGATAGATGAAGGGGTATATGAGCGTAAAGGGAACAATCGGGAATCTGATGTAATGGGGAACCAATTGAAGTCCCAAAAGGGAACTCATGGTTCAATTGATCAGATAGCTGATCTGATCAATGATTGAGTTGCTAGAATTGTTCAGGTTCTAAAGTGAAATGAAAAATCGATTCATGACATTACCCCCTCTAGGTGAAACCCATCTCGGGTTTCACATCCGTCATCGCTTTTTTGCCCACAAGTCCACTCCGGTGATAACCCATTTCCGGCCTTGGGCTGTCTCCTGCAGGGCGGTCAGGTATTTGTGGTAGAACTTGTGGAAGTTCAGGTCACGCAGGAAAGTGGAGCCAAGCAGGATATATTTGAGGCCAAAGGTGGACGTCGAGGGGAGATAGAATAGCTAGGGAAATATGTAGACAGGAGATGAATATAAAGGAAATATACAGGACATATAGGGGGGTAGGCAAGGGGACAAAGTCCGGAAGTGAGGTAACCAGTGCGCTACAGTCCCCATCTCAACAGAACTCTTCGAGACATTCTGTGGATTCCCCCAAATGTTCCAGTGGTTCCCAAGTGTTGTCTTCCAGCCCGTACCCTTCCCACCGGATGAGGTATTATAACCGTTTACGCTGTTTGTTGACCCGTATCTTCAGGACCTCTGCGATTTCATACAGATTCACCCCGTCTACCACGTCTGGGGGAGGGGGGTTGCCATGTCGCTGGTGCTCTGCTACAGGAGGAACCCATGGTCACAGGAAGACGGTGTTGAAGATGGGAAAGGATGCTGCGACACTCCTGTATAATGAAGCCCTTCTGCTAGGCTCACACTGCCGAGTCTCTCAATACATCCCCAAAACAAAGTCAAAACCAACCACATCGCTGCCCCCATGATGCAATGCATACAATGTGATAGCTCCTGCATCACCTTATCTTACCCATCAGTGCCTACCTCACAGCGGCCTTCACCCCAAATATCTTATTGCCCTGACCACTTACATTACTGCCCCGGGTCTCGAGCTCTTTGCTTAATCACTATCACACCTTCTTGCCCAACTTGTCAGCCTGGTGCATGTTGCTGCTGACACTCTCTCGCCCCTCTCCCATGTCCTCCCCATCAGGATTACCAGTTCTTTTGCTTGTGTAGAAGTATGCCCAACATGCTGTACACAGCGAGGGGCAAATTGAATGGAATTAAAAAAACAAACCAAAAAATTCACTGGATACTCCAGGTATGTGTTTGAGGGCCAATCACTTGAGCTGCCATAAGCAATTTTCTGACAGCTGGGCGGCACTTTCAGCTGGAGGGAGAACATCTTCAGGAGACCAATCGAGCACAGGTAGGGTGCGTTCGTGTGGTGGTTTCATATCCAGAGGTAATGTGCTGTGCGCTGCAGGACCTCCACTGTTTTAATATGTCTTTCCTCTACAGATGATGCTACCAGTACATGTTGTGCCTTGGAGTTACTCTACACCAAATGGTTGCAGATCACCAGAATGGCAGCAACACCTAATTGTGAACCTTGGGGCACCTTAGCACACCGTCTAATAAACACTAAGTATAACCCTAGCTTAGGGTTAGGGTCAAGTAGGTAAGGTTAGAAACCCTTGAGCCTTTAGGAACACTCTAAAAACATAACCCTAAACTTTCAGTCTGAGATATGAATTAGGAATCCTCAGCTCAAGTCTCTGAGATGTCACTGTTGAATGCTTGACCTTGAGCCAGAACATTTACCTTCAACTTTGAGTTTGAGCGTGAATATAAAGCAGAAAGACAGTTCACTTTAGACCGGTGACCGATCTGTTTATGAAGTGTCGATAGACAGACCGGCTGATCTGAGTTTTAATTTACATGGGGAGTGATCAGTCACGTTTTTATCACGCGTTTATCACGCTTTCGGCACGTGTTAAATCCTGAAATATTCAAAGCTCCACAATAAGAGCCCGAGGGCAGGTGAAAAAATACTTATCGAGCATGGACACTCTTAAAACACTAAATGGGCCAAACCTTTGGCACCATTGCATCTGAAATGGTGTACAATTCTGTTTTAGTAACGAAACTGACAAAGTACCGCTAGTTTGTCTGCATATCACAGTATAACACATTCTGAAGACACTATTATTTAATAGCATGATAGAGGTGCTTCCCTAAATTTTTCTATGAATTTAGCTCTTCCTTTGCTACGGCAATAAATATTTTCATTCTGGTCCCGTGAAAAACACATGAGGGAAACATTGAAACGTGTGCCGGCGGTCTATGGGTGAAATCCACTAAAATGCAAATCCAACGGGCTGAATGCAATAAAGAAGGGCGCTCTAGTTCAGGATCCACAAATCCCTAAAACAACAACCAACCAAACTTCACTAGCAATTCCGGATGCAATCCCAGAGAGTACGACCGAGTACAGGTCTTTGTCACTGGTTGATATATTCAAGTTTTTCACACAGGTTTTGAGTGAAAATTTATTTGAGTTTTTCGCGCTTGTTTCCACCGGAAATATTTCGAGTTTTTTAGAATGATTTTGAGCACAAACTAGATTGAAAATGAATATAAAAAACTTGAAATAGTATTCATAACTTTGTTTTGAGGATTCAAATCAATGTTTCACCCCTTTTCAAGAGCCTAAATGACAGTGAAAAACTAAAAACAATTTTCACTGCAATTTCAACTCAAAAACAATGTACCAAACTAGTAAGAAAATGTGGTGTAAAACTTGAAACACTTTCAGTGAAAAAGATCCTGAAAATTGAGGTTGAAAACTTGAATTAAAGGTGATGAGTTTATTTTGAAAAGTAATACCAATATTTCACCCAGTTTCAAGGCCCTCAATGATGGTGAAAAATTCAAAACAAATTTTACTGCAATTTCAGCTCCAAACAGAGCACAAAAACTTGTGAAAAATGTCCAGGAAGACTGGTGTAAAACTTGAAATACAAAATTCAAGTTTTTCACCCTTCTACAAAGGCAGTTTATTCAAGAATTTTCACGAAAAGATATGGCAAGTAAGATTCACAATTTACACGTTAGTTTCAACTCTAAACTTGGGTGAAAAACTTGAAATATTTTCAACAACATTTCTCCTTGAAAACAAGGTGAAAATTTTGAAATAATGTTCCTATGTTTCACTGGAACTTTACAGCCTTTTGCGGAACATAGGGCAGGCACATTTTCTTTCTGTTTTTGTGTTTTTGCCAGGAACACTCTCCTGAGCTCAATTCTAGTTGGATTCTCTTGAGA
Source organism: Mycena galopus ATCC 62051 (assembly GCA_014925785.1). NCBI lineage: Eukaryota > Fungi > Basidiomycota > Agaricomycetes > Agaricales > Mycenaceae > Mycena > Mycena galopus. The sequence goes on along the minus strand of WIQG01000359.1, from coordinate 90,402 downwards.
CCGAGTGCATTAGAATCACATTCAAAATCTGCAGTCATGACAACACCGGTATTGTTTGATATCCTTACATAATAGAATTCTCACCAAAAATTCTTGGTTTCCATTAGGAATGCTGTAGCAATAGGAGTAGTGCACCGATTGAGCCAATTCTTGGATATGTTATGTATCACATGTGGTACTCACTCTCACATATTTAATCTAGCCATATATCCTCATTTGGCACACATTTTTGTGAGGTACATATTTACACATCATGATAAATGAAGGTATATACCACCATTTGGTGGTGGTAACATTGTAAGATGGTATGGTCGACCAGTACCACATGTGATACATAACATATCTAAGAATTAAATCAGCCACAATGAGGATTGGATTTAAATTGAGATGGGTGAAATCAGCTTGGATTTGTGACTTGTGGGTCAGAACCCATGTATTTGGCATCCCAGGCATCCATCAACCTACTCATTATCAAAATACATTCACATTCAGCTGTGCACAGTCAACATCTTAGCTGAAATTCCCTTGGAAATCCAGTTTTTAGGGTCGGATTAAATTTGTGAGTTGCCAAATCAACTTGGATTTGTGATTTTGGGGTCAGAAGCCATGCAGTTGCAACCCAGGAATCTGTCGGCCAACTTGTTGTCAAAATCCATTCACATTTGACACTATGCAGTCAACATCATTGGGAAAATTCCAGCAGAATCCTGTTTTCAGGATTGGATTAAATTTGCGACCAGCTGAATCAGCTTGGATTTGTGATTTGTGGGTCAAAACCCATGCATTTGCAACCCAGGAATCCTTTGGCGAACTTGTTGTCAAAATCAATTCAGATTCAACCCTACACAGTTGACACCATTGCCGAAATTCCCTGGAATCCTGTTTTCACAGTCGGATTAAATTAGATTAAATTCGTGAGCAGCCAAATGAGCTTGGATTTGTGATTTGTGGCTCAGAAACCATGCATTTGCATCCCAGGAAGCCGTCAGCAAACTTGTTTTCAAAATCCATTTACATTCGGCCCTACATAGTCAACATCATTGCCAAAATTCCCGCAGAATCCTGTTTTCTGGGTCGGATTGAATTCATGACAGGCCAAATCAGCTAGGATTTGTGAATTCTGAGTCAGAAGCCATGCATTTGCAATCCAGGAATCCAGCAGCTGACTTGTTATTAAAATCCATTCACATTCAGCCCTACGCAGTCAACATCACTGCCAAGATCACACTGGAATCCTGTTTTCAGGATTGGATTGAATTTGCAACCAGCTGAATCAGCTTGGATTTGTGATTTTTGGGGCAAAACCCATGCATTTGCAACCCAGGAATCTGACGGCCAACTTGTTGTCAAAATCCATTCAGATTTGACCCTCCACAGCCAACATCATTGCCGAAATTCCCCTGGAATCCTGTTTTCAGCCTCAGATTAAATTCGTGACCGGCCGAACTAGCTTGGATTCGTGATTTGTGCATCAGAATCCATGCATTTGCAATCCAGGCATCCGTCAGCCGACCCTTTGTCAAAATCCATTCACATTCGACCCTACACAGTCAACATCACTGTCAAAATTCCCTCAGAATCCTGTTTTCAGGGTCGGATTAAATTTGCTATGAGCTGAATCAGCTTGGATTTGTGATTTGCAAAGCAGAACCCATGCATTTGCAACCCAGGACTCTGTCCGCCGACTTTTTGTCAAAATCCAGTCACATTTGACCCTGCTCAGTCAACATCATTGCCGAAATTCCCCCGGAATCCAGTTTTCAACATCGGATTAAATTTGCAACCAGCTGAATCAGCGCGGATTTGTGATTCATGGTTCAGACCCCATGCATTTGCAACCCAGGAATCCGTGGGCCTACTTGTTGTCAAAATCCATCCAGATTCAACCCTACACAGTCAACATCCTTGCCGACATTCTGCTGGAATCCTGTTTTCACATGGATTAAATTCGCAACCAGCCGAATAAGGTTGAATTTGTGATTTGTGCCTGACAACCCATGCATTTACATCCCAAGAATCCATCTAGTGACTCAGCAGCAAAATCCATTCACATTCGACCCTACGCGGTCAACATCACTGTCACAATTCCCCCGGAATCCTATTTTCAGGGTCGGATTAAATTTATGACCAGCCGGATGGAGTTGGATTTTTTATTTGTGAGTCACAAGCCATGCATTAGCATCCAAAGAATCCATCTAGCCACCCAGCAGCAAAATCCATTCACATTTGACCCTACCCAATCAACATCACTGTCAAAATTCCCCTGGAATCCTGTTTTCATGGTCGGATTATATTCCTGACCAGCCGAATGAGGTTGGATTTTTTGTTTGTGAGTCACAAGCCATGCATTGGCATCCCAAGAATCCATCTTGCCACCCAGCAGAAAAATGCATTAACATTCAGTCCCGTGCAGTCAATATCATTGCTGAAATTCCCCCAGAATCATGTTTTTAGCCTCTGATTTAATTCAAGACCAGCCAAATTAGTGAGGATTTTTTATTTTTGGGTCACAACCCATTCATTTGTATCCCAGGAATCCATCTTAGCCACTCAGGAACAAAATCCATTCACATTCAGCCATATGCAGTTAACATCATTGCCAAAATTCCCCTGGAATCCTGTTTTGAGGGTTGAATTAAATTCGTGACTGGCTGAATGAGCTTGGATTTGTGATTTGTGAGTCAAAGGTCATGCATTGGTATTCCAGGAATCAATCTAGCCACCCACCCGCAAAATCCATTCACATTCCGCTGTACACAGTTAACATCATTTCTGAAATTGCCCCAGAATCTTGTTTTCATCCTCGGATTAAATTTGCGACCTGCTGAGCCAGCTTGGATTTGTGATTTGTGCAGCAGAACCCAGGCATTTGAATCCCAGGAATCTGTCACCCAACTGGTTGTCAAAATCCATTTACATTTGAGCCTACGCAGTCAACATCATTACCGAAATTCTCCTGGCGTCCTATTTTCGGGGTCGGATTAAATTCACAACCAGGTGAATCAGCTTGGATTTGTGATCTGTGTGTCAGAACCAACGTATTTGCAACCAAGGAATCTGTTGGCCAATTTGTTGTCAAAATCCATTTACATGTATCCCTAGGCAGTCAACATCATTTCCAAAATCCCCCTGGAATCGTGTTTTCAGGGTCTGTTTAAATTCACAACCAACTGAATCACCTTGGATTCGAGATTTGTGAGACAGAAGCTAAACATTTGCATCCGAGGAATCCGTTTAGCTATTCAGCAGGAAAATCCATTCAAAGACAGCCCTACGTAGTTGACATCATTGCCGAAATTTGTGACCGGCTGAATCAGCTTGGATTTGTGATTTGTGGGTCAGAACCCATTCATTTGCGACCCAGGAGTCCATCGGCTGACCTTTTGTCAGAATCCATCCAGATTCAACCCTACGCAGTCAACATTATTGCTGAAAATCCCCCAGAATTCTGTTTTCTCAGTCGGATTAAATTCACAACCAGCCAAATAAGCTTGAATTTGTGATTTGTGCCTCATAACCCATGCATTTTCATCCCTGGAATCCATCCAACATCCCAGCAGCAAAATCCATTCACATCCAACCCTATGCAGTCAACATCATTGCCCAAATTCCCCCGGAATCCTGTTTTCAGTCTCGGAATAAATTTGTGACAGGCCGAATCAGCTTGGATGTGAGATTTGTGAGACAGAATCAATGGATGGGCATCCCAGGAATCCATCTAGCCACCCAGCAGCAAAATCCACTCCCATTCAGGCCTGGGCAGTCAACATCATTGCCAAAATTCCCCTGTAATTGTGTTTTCAGGGGCAGATTAAATGTGAGTGTGAGACAGGCCGTATCAGAGTGCATTGGTGTTTGTGAGTCACAAGCTATGGGGATCCATGTAGCCGATCAGTAGCAAAATTCATTCACATTTGGCCGTACACGGTTAATATTATTGCTGAGATTGCCCCAGAATCTGGTTTTCAGCTTCAGATGAAATTCGGGATCGGCCAAACCAGGTTGAATTTGTGATTTGTCCATACACATGCATTTGCATCCCAGGAATCCGTCACCCGACTCGTTTTTGAAATCTATTTACATTCGAGCCTATGCAATCAACATAATTACTGACATTCCCCCGAAGTCCTCTTTTCAGGGTCAGATTAAATTCACCACTGGGGAAATCAGCTTGGATTCGTGATTTGCCAAGCAGAAGCCTTGCATTTCCATTCCAAGAATCCATCTGCCAAACTCTTGTTAAAATCCATTTATATTCAGCCCCATGCAGTTGACATCATTGCCGAAATTCCCCCAGAATCCTGTTTTCAGGGTTAGATTAAATTTGTGACCAGCACAATGAGCTTGGATTCGTGATTTGGGGGTCAGTACTCAGGCATTTGCAGCCCATCAAAACGTTGGCCGACGTATTGTCAAAGTTGAGTTATATTCGACTTCACGCAGTCAACCTCATTGCTGAAATCCCCCCAGAATCTTGTTTTGAGGGTCGGATTAAATTTGCAACTGACCGAATAACCTTAGATTTGTGATTTGTAGCTCAGAACCCATGCATTTGCATCCCAGCAATCTGTCGGCCAACTTGTTGTCAAAATCCATTTACATTAGGCCCTAGGCAATCAACATCATTGCTCAAATTCCCCTGGAATTCAGTTTTCAAGGTCAGATTAAATTTGCAACCGGCCGAATCAGCTTGGATTTATCATTGGGGAGTCAGAAGCCTTCGAGTGGCATCCCAAGAAATTCCATTTACGTTCGGCCCTACACAGTCAACATCATTACCAAAGTCCCCTGGAATTCTGTTTTCGGGGTCGGAACAAATTTGCAATCAGCTGAATCACCTAGGTTTTATGATTTGCGAGTCAGAAGCCATGTATTTGCAAGCCTGGAATCCAGCTGCTCACATGTTGTCAAGATCCATTTATATTCAACCCTACACAGTCAACATCTCTGTCAAAATTCCCCTAGAATCCTGTTTTCAGGGTCTGATTAAATTTGTGAATGGCCGAATCAGCATGGATTTATGATTTGTGGCTCAGAACCCATGCATTTGCATCTCAGGAATCCCTCACCCGACTTGGTGTCCAAATCCATTTACATTTGAGCCTACACAGCCAACAGAATTACCAACATTCCCCAGGAGTCCTGTCTTCAGGGTTGGACTAAATTCGTGACAGGGCGAATGAGCTTGGATTTGTGATTTGTGAGGCAGAAGCCATGCATTGCCATCCGAGGAATGCTTCAGCCGATTTGTTCTCAAAATTCATTTACATATGACCCTACACAGGATTTGGCCAGTCGTGAATTTAATCTGACCCTGAAAACAGGATTCCTGTCAGGGGAACCACCCGTCCGTCCGTCCGGCTCCGGCCCATCGCACCGCCCCACTTCCTCGTCCGATCCTTCGTCCGGCCTCGTCCATCCGTCCTCGCCCGACCATCCGGCCTTCGGTCCTATGCCCCAGCCTACGCCTCCGTCTGGAACGTCGTCCTCCGTCCCTCCGGACTCCGTCCCCCTCCGACCCCCCGCATCCGGTCGCTCTCACTGGCACGTGCTATGCGATCAAGCTCGAGACCACTGCCGATCGATCCGGACACGTGCTACTGGCTAGTACCTACAAAAACCTCGCCTAGCGTGGGAATCCTTATCCTTTCTTCTCTTCGGATTCTCCTGCTAGGTGCGTATTCTAGAAACCTGTATTTAGTACTGTCAATTGAGTTACTTCGGATTCTCCCGCTAGTCTCCCGCGCTCCCACGCCGAGCTGAGGTTGCCCTTACAGCAGAAGAAAGGATCTAAGGGATCAACCGGTCAAGATTGTGAAGTTCAGTGTAGACTCGGACTCGGACCGCTACGCTAGCGCTCCGGCCTCCCCCACTTCCAATCTCGACCCCTCCTCCTTGATGGACGCCCCGACGCCCGGAAACGGGTCCGCGCCACCTGAGCTCCCGGATGTTTACATCCCGGACCCGGCTGCCGACCCCGAATCCCGGCTGACAGCGGTAGAAAGCTCTCTCGCGAACATTGAAACCCTACTCCTCCGCGTTTTACACAACAACCAAAATCCACCCGCGACTGCCCCCGTCCCTGCTGCTCCGGCTCCGGTGGCGGGTCCAGACTTCACCACCCTCACCCCTGCAGCAAAATCGGTTCTCCGACCGAACCCCCCAGTCGTTTTCGACGGCGACCGGACTCAAGGACGGATGTTCCTCCACTCCGTCCTCACATACCTCCGACTAGTTCCGGAAGCCTTCATGGTCCACGGACAGGTCGTTGAGGAAAAACTCGTGCGGTACGCCATGTCCTTTATGGCGCGAGACGCGGCCGGACGATGGGCCGAACGACAGTCCGCAATCGTTCCGTTCCCATTCCCGTCCTGGGCGGAATTCGAGTCCGAGTTCCGGCTCCGGTTTGTAGAGGAAAACGAGTAAGACCAAGCTCTCCTCCGGTTGGAGACCCATAGCTACTACCAGGGCTCCCGCGACGTTTACCGGTACACGGACGACTTCAAGGAACTCGCCGCCACGGCCGGGTACACGGACCCGCTCGTCCGCGTCACCAAGTATCGCGCAGGGCTCGACCCGCGGATTAACGCGGCGATCACCACGTCCGGGACCGCTCCGGCGCTGCTAGACTACGCCGGATGGCACCTCTGTGCCTTCCGCCAGTACAACGCCCTCGCCCGTGTCCGAGCAGGAGCACCTCCGACTCGCGCCCCGGCTCCGGCCACACGCCCTCGCACTGGGACGTTCCTCCCAATCCCCTCCTTCACGCCTGCTCCCAAAGCCGCGCCGGCGCCTGCCCTTCCACCTGGCATTCCAACAGATGTCGACCGGACCCGCGCACACTTCACGCCGCGCACTTGCTTCCGTTGCGGCGCGGCCGGACACCTCGCTCGAGACTGCCCGACTCCCTCGGATGTCCGGCACGCGGACATCCTGGACGAGGTCGTCCGTCAACTCGGTGACGACCTCCTCGGAGAACTCTTCGCGCGCCTCTCTACCACCGCTGGGCTTCCGGCCGAGCCAGACGCCGGAGACGCGGAGCCAGAGGGTTTTCCGGACCTGGCCGAGTGAGCGGTGCGCCCTCGGTCGCGTCCCCCAATCGTTACTCCTGCTTGTACAAAGATATACCCAATAAATCAGCAGTTGATACGAAAGGCGCACCCCCTATTCCCGCCCCGGAGGCCAAGACTGAACTTCCCCCTTCCCTTCCCCGCGTCCGCCGTCCGAGGTGGGAACGCAAACTACCCCGGCAGTACGTTATTGATTCCGTAGAGGGCCGGAACTCCCTGCACATTCCGTTGGAGATGCAATCGGTAGAGACCGCGGCTACGATGTCCGTGAAGGGTCTGGTTGACTGCGGAGCGACCGGAGACTTCATCGACTCGGAGTACGTGATCTCCCGCAACCTTCCCGTCTGGAAGCTCTCCCAGCCAATTCCGGTCCTCAACGTCGACAGCACGCCCAATGTGTCCGGAGGCATTTCCGGCGTAGTTGATATGGTCGTCAACTACAAAGGACACTCCGAACGCATCCAACTCGCGGTAACGCGGCTCGGAAAGCAGCACGTCATCCTCGGTTACTCCTGGCTTCAGAAGCACAACCCGGAGATCGACTGGGAGACCAAGGAAGTCCGGATGACCTGCTGTCCGACCAGCTGCAGCACTTGCCGGGAGGAGCTCCGCGCCGTCCGTCGCAACGCGAAGATCTCCGCCACGATCCTCAGGCAGCTCCGCGAAGGTCCCGTCCCGTCTATCTGTGCCATTGACTCGGAGGAGTGGTGCGGAGATGATGGGTACAATCTGGGCGACGATGGAGACGACTTCCCGGACCTCACTCCGGACCCGGACGACGACGACGGTGACGAGGACGACGAGCTCGAGGACGGCGACCGGATTCTCTACACCGCGTTCGCTCCGGCTGAAGAAATCCGCGCGGGCAGCACCGTCTCTCAGAGGCTCGCGGAGGCCTACGCCCGGAACTCGGCCCCGCCCGGGACCTCGGTTCCGGCCTGGGTAGAGGATTTCTCCGACATTTTCGATAAGGAGTCGTTCGACGCGTTGCGGGAACGTCGGACGTGGGACCACGCCATCGAACTCGTCCCGGATGCGAAACCGGCCAACTGCAAGGTCTACCCGATCTCCCCCCTCGAGCAGAAGGAACTCGACGCGTTCATCGAGGATGGGTTGAGCACCGGCCGGATCCGTCCGTCCAAATCCCCGATGGCGTCTCCGGTCTTCTTCATCAAAAAGAAGGACGGAAGCCTCCGGTTCGTCCAGGACTATCGGGTGCTCAACGCGATGACCGTAAAGAACCGGTATCCGCTCCCGCTGATTAACGATCTCATCAACCGCCTTAAGGGAGCCCGGTTCTTCACAAAACTCGACGTCCAGTGGGGCTTCAACAACGTCCGGATTCGGGAGGCGACGAGTGGAAGGCCGCGTTCCGTACCAACCGAGGGCTCTTCGAGCCCCTGGTGATGTACTTCGGCCTCACCAACTCTCCGGCCACGTTCCAGACGATGATGAACGACATCTTCCAAGACCTCATCCTGTCCGGAGATGTCATGGTATACCTTGACGACATCCTCATCGCTCACTCCGATCTCGCGCGCCACCGAGAGATCGTCCGAGAAGTCCTCCGGCGGCTCCGAGCGCACAAGCTTTACCTCCGGCCGGAGAAGTGCGAATTCGAGAAGTCGTCGATCGAGTACCTCAGCGTCATCATCTCGCACAACCACGTCGAGATGGACCCGGTCAAGGTCGCCGGAGTCGCCGCCTGGCCTGCTCCGGAGAACAAGAAGGACGTGCAGCAGTTCCTTGGCTTCACGAACTTCTACCGGAGGTTCATCCGGGCGTTCTCGGACATCGCGCGGCCCCTCTTCGACCTCACAAAGAAGAGCGTCGCTTGGACCTGGACCGCTGCCGCGGCCGCCGCCTTCCAAGCCCTCAAGGACGCGGTGACCGCGGAGCCCGTCTTGGTCCTACCCGACGAGTCGCGTCCGTACCGGGTCGAGGCGGACAGCTCCGACTACGCTACCGGGGCCGTCCTGTCCCAGCCAGACGCGAACGGAAAGTGGAACCCGGTCGCGTTCTACTCCAAAAGTCTGAGTGATGTCCAGCGCAACTACGAGATCCACGACACAGAGATGCTCGCGATCATCCGAGCCCTAGAGGAGTGGCGGCACTTCCTCGAAGGTACGCAGCATCCGGTCGAGATCTGGACGGATCACAAAAACCTGGAGTACTTCCGGAAGGCACAGAACTTGAACCGGAGGCAGGCGTGGTGGTCCTTGTACCTGTCCCGGTTTGACTTCGCGCTCCACCACCAGCCCGGACGCCTCATGGGCCGTCCGGACGCGCTGTCCCGTCGCCCGGACCACGGGGTAGGCTCGGACAACACGGACGTTACCCTTCTTCGCCCAGACTTGTTCCACGTCCGCGCGCTAGAAGGCGTCGTGGTAGCCGGACCCAAAGTCCCCCTCCTTCGTGACGTCCGGGAGGCCTTCGCAGGTGAACCGGACCTTGAGGACCCCGTCGCGCTTGTCGCGCGAGAGCTCCTCAAGAACCGGAACGTCCGCCCCCCCCGGTCGTCCGAGTGGCGTGTCGCAGAAGGGCTCCTTTACTACCGCGGTAAGATTGTCGTACCGCGGAATAAGGACCTCCGACGCTGGATCATCGCCCTGCACCACGACACCCGGGTCGCCGGACACGCCGGACGCTTCAAAACCCTCGAGCTCATCTCCCGGAATTACTGGTGGCCCCAGCTGTCCCGTCACGTCGGCCAATACGTCCGAACCTGCGACCCGTGCAACCGGACGAAGGCACTCCGGAAGTTACCCCACAGAGAGCTCCACCCGACCGAGATTCCGGAAGAACGCTGGGACACCGTTTCGGTGGACTTCATCGTCGAGCTCCCGGGCGCGCACGGCTTCAACGCCGTTATGGTCGTGGTCGACGTCCTGGGTAAGCGGGCCCATTTCAACGAGTGCCACACCGGCCTTGGCGCGGTCGGAGCCGCTCGGCTCTATTACCGGAACGTCTGGAGGCACCACGGAACCCCCCGGAAATATATCTCCGACCGCGGGCCGCAGTTCGTCGCGGAGTTCACCACGGAACTGTGGCGCCTCATCGGGGTAGAACCAGCGACCTCCACCGCCTACCACCTGCAGACCGACGGCCAGACCGAGCGCGTCAATCAGGAACTCGAGCAGTTCGTCCGGATCTTCACGAACTACAAACAAGACGACTGGGACGAGCTTCTCCCGGCCGCGGAGTTCGCGTACAACAACCACGTCCACTCCTCGACGCAGCAAGTCCCGTTTATGACGGACACCAGAAGGCTCCCCCGGATGGGGTTCGAGCCCAACGGACTACGCTCGAACGTGGAGTCTGCAAACGAGTTCCGGGACCGGATCGCGTCCGGAGTTTCGGAAGCCAAAGCCGCGCTCATTAAAGCCAAGGACGAGTTCAAGCTGTACTATGATCGAAGGTGCACGCCCGCCCCAGAGATCAAGGTAGGCGACCGAGTCTGGCTGGACGCCTCCGATATCCGGACGACCCGTCCGTCCGTCAAATTTCCGGACAAACGCCTCGGCCCCTTCAAAGTTGCGAAGGTCGTCGGAAAGGGGGCGTACAAACTCGAGCTCCCCCCCCGGTACTCCCAGCTCCACCCGGTCTTCCCGGTGGTGAAACTCCAGCTCGCGGAACCGGATCCGTTCCCCGGACGCCCCCGGAACGACGAACCCCCGCCCGTCCTTCAGACGGACCACGACGTTCAATGGGAAGTCGAAGAGATCCTAGAAGTGAAGGTCCGTTATGGCAGCCTCTGGTACATGGTGCGGTGGAAAGGCTACGGCCCGGAACACAATAAATGGGTAAAGCACTCCGACGTCTTCGCCCAAGACGCCATTGAATGTGCTACTGGCTAGTACCTACAAAAACCTCGCCTAGCGTGGGAATCCTTATCCTTTCTTCTCTTCGGATTCTCCCGCTAGGTGCGTATTCTAGAAACCTGTATTTAGTACTGTCAATTGAGTTACTTCGGATTCTCCCGCTAGTCTCCCACGCTCCCGCGCCGAACTGAGGTTGCCCTTACAATTCCCGGTGAATTTTGGCAATGATGTTGACTGCGTAGGGCTGAATACAAATGGATATTGACAACCGGCTGGCCGAAGGATTCTCGGGATGGTATTGTATGGTGTCTTCCTCGCAAATTGCAAATCCAAGCTGATGCACCCAGTCACGAATTTAACCCGAACCTGAAAACAGGACTCCAGGGGAATGCCAGTAATTATGTTGACTGTGTAGGCACAACAAGTCGAGTGGCAGATCTCTGGGATGCAAATGCATGGGTTCTGAGCCACAAATCACAAATCCAAGCTAATTCAGCTGGTTGCGAGTTTAATCTGACCCTGAAAACATGATTCCAGGGGAATTCTGATGGTGATGTTGGCTGTGTAAGGTCAAATTTGAATGAATTTTGACAACAATTCTGCAGACAGATTCCTGGGATGCCAATGCAAGGGTTCTAACCCACAAATCACAAATCCAAGCTGATTCAGCCGGTTGCGAAGGATTCCAGGGGAATTTTGGCAATGATGTTGACTGTGTAGAGTCGAATGCGAATGGATTGAGATGCTAGATGGCTGGACGGATTCCTAGAACCCGAATGCATGGGCTCTTACTCACTAATCCCAAATCCAAGCTAGTATGGCAGTTCGCGAATTTAATCCAAGGCTGAAAACAGGATGCCGGGGCAATTTCGGCAATGATGTTCACTGTGTAGGGTCAAATGTCAATGAATTTTGCTGCTGGGTGGCGAAATAAATTCCTTGAATGCAAAACCATGGGCCCTGATGCGCAAATTATAAATTGTATTTGGTTCAGCTGGTGTGAATTTAATCCGAGGCTGCAAACAGGATTCTGTGGTAATTTCAGCAATGATGTTGACTGTGTATGGCCAAATATGAATGGATGTTGCTGCTTAGTGGCTAGATGGATTCCCGGGATACCAATGGATGACTGCTAACTCACAAATTGCAAATCCAGGCTGATTTCGCCTGTCGTAAATTTGATCCAACCCTGAAAACAGGATTCCAGCAGAATGTTGGCAATGATGTTGACTGTGTAGGGCCGATTGTGAATGGATTTTCCTGCTGAGGGGCGAGATGGAATCCTGGGATGTAAATGCATAGTTTCTGGCGCACAAATTGCAAATCCAAGCTCATTGGTCATGTCAAGAATTTAATCAGACACTGAAAACAGGATTCCGGGGGGATTTCACTAATGATGTTGACTGTGTAGGGGCGAATGTGAATGGATTTTGACAATGAGCAGGCCAACGGATTCCTGAGTTTCCAACACATGGGTTCCGACCCATAAATAAAAAAATTCAAACTGATTCGGGCACTCACGAATTTAATGCGACCTTCAAAACAGTATTCGGGGAAAATTTCAACAATGATGTTCACTGCGTAGGGTTGAATGTAAATTGATTTTGAGAAGAAGTCGGCCGAACAATTCCTGAGATGGCAATGCATGGCTTCGGCCTCACAAATCACAAATCCAAGCTGATTTGCCCGGTCACAAAATTAATCTGACCCTGAAAACAGGACTCCAGGGGAATTTCGGCAATGATGTTGATTGCGTAGGAGTGATTGGGAATGGATTTTGTGGCTGGGTAGTTATATGAATTTCTGGGATGCCAATGCATATTTTGTAACTCACAAATCCTAAATCCACGCTGATATGGCCTGTGGCAAATTTAATCCGCCCTGAAAACTGAATTCCGAGGGAATGTCGGCAATGATGTTGACTGTGAAGGGCTGAATGCGAATGGATTTTGCTCTGGGGTAGCTAGATGGATTCCTAGGATGCCAATGCATTGATTCTGTTCCACAAATCTCGCATCCAAGCTGATTAGGCTGGGCACAAATTTAATCCGAGGCTGAAAACAAGAGTCCAGGGGAATTTCGGCAATAATGTTGACTGTTTATGGTTGGATGTGAATCAATTTTTCTGCTGGGTTGCTAGATGGATTTCAGGGATGCAAAAGCATTGGTTATGAGGCACAAATCACAAATTAAAGCTTATTTGGCTAGTCGCGGATTTAATCCTAGCGTGAGAATAGGATTCCGGCAGAATGCTGGCAAGGATGTTGACTGTGTAGGGTTGAACCTGAATGGATTTTGACAACAAGTAGGCCCACGGATTCCTGGGTTGCAAATGCATGGCGTCTAACCCATGAATCACAAATCCACGCTCATTCAACGGGTCACAAATTTAATCTGATGTTGAAAACAGGATTCCGGGGGAATTTCGGCAATGATGTTGACTGAGCAGGGTCGAATGTGACTGGATTTTGACAATAAGTCAGCAGACAGAGTCCTGGGATGCAAATGCATGGGTTTTCACCCTGAAATCACAAATCCAAATTGATCCTGGATGGATTTTGTGAAGATGTCGGCCAAATGAATGCGTTCTGACACACAAATCACAAATCCAAGCTGAGTCATCCAGTCACGGATTTAATCTGAGCTTGGACACAGGATTCCGGGGGAATTTTGCAAATGATGTTGACTGGGTAGGATTCAATGTGAATGGACTTTGAGAACCAGTTGGCCGATGAAATCTTAGGATGCAAATGCATGGGTTCTGAGCCACAAATTGAAAAATCCATCCATCTCTTTCGTCTTATCTGGTCCCGTCTGCAGCTGTATCCTCACTTAGCAAAAATCCAAGTTAATTCGGCTGGTAGTGAAGGTAATCCGACCCTGAAATAGAATTGCGGGGGAATTTTGACAGTGATGTTGTCTGTATAGCATCAAATGTGAATGGATTTTAACAAAAGATTGGCCGCTTGATTCCTGGATTGCAAATGCATTGCTTGTAACTTCGTTTTCCTCTACAAACCGGAGCCGGAACTCGGACTCGAATTCCGCCCAGGACGGGAATGGGAACGGAACGATTGCGGACTGTCGTTCGGCCCATCGTCCGGCCGCGTCTCGCGCCATAAAGGACATGGCGTACCGCACGAGTTTTTCCTCAACGACCTGTCCGTGGACCATGAAGGCTTCCGGAACTAGTCGGAGGTATGTGAGGACGGAGTGGAGGAACATCCGTCCTTGAGTCCGGTCGCCGTCGAAAACGACTGGGGGGTTCGGTCGGAGAACCGATTTTGCTGCAGGGGTGAGGGTGGTGAAGTCTGGACCCGCCACCGGAGCCGGAGCAGCAGGGACGGGGGCAGTCGCGGGTGGATTTTGGTTGTTGTGTAAAACGCGGAGGAGTAGGGTTTCAATGTTCGCGAGAGAGCTTTCTACCGCTGTCAGCCGGGATTCGGGGTCGGCAGCCGGGTCCGGGATGTAAACATCCGGGAGCTCAGGTGGCGCGGACCCGTTTCCGGGCGTCGGGGCGTCCATCAAGGAGGAGGGGTCGAGATTGGAAGTGGGGGAGGCCGGAGCGCTAGCGTAGCGGTCCGAGTCCGAGTCTACACTGAACTTCACAATCTTGACCGGTTGATCCCTTAGATCCTTTCTTCTGCTGTAAGGGCAACCTCAGCTCGGCGTGGGAGCGCGGGAGACTAGCGGGAGAATCCGAAGTAACTCAATTGACAGTACTAAATACAGGTTTCTAGAATACGCACCTAGCAGGAGAATCCGAAGAGAAGAAAGGATAAGGATTCCCACGCTAGGCGAGGTTTTTGTAGGTACTAGCCAGTAGCACGTGTCCGGATCGATCGGCAGTGGTCTCGAGCTTGATCGCATAGCACGTGCCAGTGAGAGCGACCGGATGCGGGGGGTCGGAGGGGGACGGAGTCCGGAGGGACGGAGGACGACGTTCCAGACGGAGGCGTAGGCTGGGGCATAGGACCGAAGGCCGGATGGTCGGGCGAGGACGGATGGACGAGGCCGGACGAAGGATCGGACGAGGAAGTGGGGCGGTGCGATGGGCCGGAGCCGGACGGACGGACGGGTGGTTCCCCTGACAGGAATCCTGTTTTCAGGGTCAGATTAAATTCACGACTGGCCAAATCCTGTGTAGGGTCATATGTAAATGAATTTTGAGAACAAATCGGCTGAAGCATTCCTCGGATGGCAATGCATGGCTTCTGCCTCACAAATCACAAATCCAAGCTCATTCGCCCTGTCACGAATTTAGTCCAACCCTGAAGACAGGACTCCTGGGGAATGTTGGTAATTCTGTTGGCTGTGTAGGCTCAAATGTAAATGGATTTGGACACCAAGTCGGGTGAGGGATTCCTGAGATGCAAATGCATGGGTTCTGAGCCACAAATCATAAATCCATGCTGATTCGGCCATTCACAAATTTAATCAGACCCTGAAAACAGGATTCTAGGGGAATTTTGACAGAGATGTTGACTGTGTAGGGTTGAATATAAATGGATCTTGACAACATGTGAGCAGCTGGATTCCAGGCTTGCAAATACATGGCTTCTGACTCGCAAATCATAAAACCTAGGTGATTCAGCTGATTGCAAATTTGTTCCGACCCCGAAAACAGAATTCCAGGGGACTTTGGTAATGATGTTGACTGTGTAGGGCCGAACGTAAATGGAATTTCTTGGGATGCCACTCGAAGGCTTCTGACTCCCCAATGATAAATCCAAGCTGATTCGGCCGGTTGCAAATTTAATCTGACCTTGAAAACTGAATTCCAGGGGAATTTGAGCAATGATGTTGATTGCCTAGGGCCTAATGTAAATGGATTTTGACAACAAGTTGGCCGACAGATTGCTGGGATGCAAATGCATGGGTTCTGAGCTACAAATCACAAATCTAAGGTTATTCGGTCAGTTGCAAATTTAATCCGACCCTCAAAACAAGATTCTGGGGGGATTTCAGCAATGAGGTTGACTGCGTGAAGTCGAATATAACTCAACTTTGACAATACGTCGGCCAACGTTTTGATGGGCTGCAAATGCCTGAGTACTGACCCCCAAATCACGAATCCAAGCTCATTGTGCTGGTCACAAATTTAATCTAACCCTGAAAACAGGATTCTGGGGGAATTTCGGCAATGATGTCAACTGCATGGGGCTGAATATAAATGGATTTTAACAAGAGTTTGGCAGATGGATTCTTGGAATGGAAATGCAAGGCTTCTGCTTGGCAAATCACGAATCCAAGCTGATTTCCCCAGTGGTGAATTTAATCTGACCCTGAAAAGAGGACTTCGGGGGAATGTCAGTAATTATGTTGATTGCATAGGCTCGAATGTAAATAGATTTCAAAAACGAGTCGGGTGACGGATTCCTGGGATGCAAATGCATGTGTATGGACAAATCACAAATTCAACCTGGTTTGGCCGATCCCGAATTTCATCTGAAGCTGAAAACCAGATTCTGGGGCAATCTCAGCAATAATATTAACCGTGTACGGCCAAATGTGAATGAATTTTGCTACTGATCGGCTACATGGATCCCCATAGCTTGTGACTCACAAACACCAATGCACTCTGATACGGCCTGTCTCACACTCACATTTAATCTGCCCCTGAAAACACAATTACAGGGGAATTTTGGCAATGATGTTGACTGCCCAGGCCTGAATGGGAGTGGATTTTGCTGCTGGGTGGCTAGATGGATTCCTGGGATGCCCATCCATTGATTCTGTCTCACAAATCTCACATCCAAGCTGATTCGGCCTGTCACAAATTTATTCCGAGACTGAAAACAGGATTCCGGGGGAATTTGGGCAATGATGTTGACTGCATAGGGTTGGATGTGAATGGATTTTGCTGCTGGGATGTTGGATGGATTCCAGGGATGAAAATGCATGGGTTATGAGGCACAAATCACAAATTCAAGCTTATTTGGCTGGTTGTGAATTTAATCCGACTGAGAAAACAGAATTCTGGGGGATTTTCAGCAATAATGTTGACTGCGTAGGGTTGAATCTGGATGGATTCTGACAAAAGGTCAGCCGATGGACTCCTGGGTCGCAAATGAATGGGTTCTGACCCACAAATCACAAATCCAAGCTGATTCAGCCGGTCACAAATTTCGGCAATGATGTCAACTACGTAGGGCTGTCTTTGAATGGATTTTCCTGCTGAATAGCTAAACGGATTCCTCGGATGCAAATGTTTAGCTTCTGTCTCACAAATCTCGAATCCAAGGTGATTCAGTTGGTTGTGAATTTAAACAGACCCTGAAAACACGATTCCAGGGGGATTTTGGAAATGATGTTGACTGCCTAGGGATACATGTAAATGGATTTTGACAACAAATTGGCCAACAGATTCCTTGGTTGCAAATACGTTGGTTCTGACACACAGATCACAAATCCAAGCTGATTCACCTGGTTGTGAATTTAATCCGACCCCGAAAATAGGACGCCAGGAGAATTTCGGTAATGATGTTGACTGCGTAGGCTCAAATGTAAATGGATTTTGACAACCAGTTGGGTGACAGATTCCTGGGATTCAAATGCCTGGGTTCTGCTGCACAAATCACAAATCCAAGCTGGCTCAGCAGGTCGCAAATTTAATCCGAGGATGAAAACAAGATTCTGGGGCAATTTCAGAAATGATGTTAACTGTGTACAGCGGAATGTGAATGGATTTTGCGGGTGGGTGGCTAGATTGATTCCTGGAATACCAATGCATGACCTTTGACTCACAAATCACAAATCCAAGCTCATTCAGCCAGTCACGAATTTAATTCAACCCTCAAAACAGGATTCCAGGGGAATTTTGGCAATGATGTTAACTGCATATGGCTGAATGTGAATGGATTTTGTTCCTGAGTGGCTAAGATGGATTCCTGGGATACAAATGAATGGGTTGTGACCCAAAAATAAAAAATCCTCACTAATTTGGCTGGTCTTGAATTAAATCAGAGGCTAAAAACATGATTCTGGGGGAATTTCAGCAATGATATTGACTGCACGGGACTGAATGTTAATGCATTTTTCTGCTGGGTGGCAAGATGGATTCTTGGGATGCCAATGCATGGCTTGTGACTCACAAACAAAAAATCCAACCTCATTCGGCTGGTCAGGAATATAATCCGACCATGAAAACAGGATTCCAGGGGAATTTTGACAGTGATGTTGATTGGGTAGGGTCAAATGTGAATGGATTTTGCTGCTGGGTGGCTAGATGGATTCTTTGGATGCTAATGCATGGCTTGTGACTCACAAATAAAAAATCCAACTCCATCCGGCTGGTCATAAATTTAATCCGACCCTGAAAATAGGATTCCGGGGGAATTGTGACAGTGATGTTGACCGCGTAGGGTCGAATGTGAATGGATTTTGCTGCTGAGTCACTAGATGGATTCTTGGGATGTAAATGCATGGGTTGTCAGGCACAAATCACAAATTCAACCTTATTCGGCTGGTTGCGAATTTAATCCATGTGAAAACAGGATTCCAGCAGAATGTCGGCAAGGATGTTGACTGTGTAGGGTTGAATCTGGATGGATTTTGACAACAAGTAGGCCCACGGATTCCTGGGTTGCAAATGCATGGGGTCTGAACCATGAATCACAAATCCGCGCTGATTCAGCTGGTTGCAAATTTAATCCGATGTTGAAAACTGGATTCCGGGGGAATTTCGGCAATGATGTTGACTGAGCAGGGTCAAATGTGACTGGATTTTGACAAAAAGTCGGCGGACAGAGTCCTGGGTTGCAAATGCATGGGTTCTGCTTTGCAAATCACAAATCCAAGCTGATTCAGCTCATAGCAAATTTAATCCGACCCTGAAAACAGGATTCTGAGGGAATTTTGACAGTGATGTTGACTGTGTAGGGTCGAATGTGAATGGATTTTGACAAAGGGTCGGCTGACGGATGCCTGGATTGCAAATGCATGGATTCTGATGCACAAATCACGAATCCAAGCTAGTTCGGCCGGTCACGAATTTAATCTGAGGCTGAAAACAGGATTCCAGGGGAATTTCGGCAATGATGTTGGCTGTGGAGGGTCAAATCTGAATGGATTTTGACAACAAGTTGGCCGTCAGATTCCTGGGTTGCAAATGCATGGGTTTTGCCCCAAAAATCACAAATCCAAGCTGATTCAGCTGGTTGCAAATTCAATCCAATCCTGAAAACAGGATTCCAGTGTGATCTTGGCAGTGATGTTGACTGCGTAGGGCTGAATGTGAATGGATTTTAATAACAAGTCAGCTGCTGGATTCCTGGATTGCAAATGCATGGCTTCTGACTCAGAATTCACAAATCCTAGCTGATTTGGCCTGTCATGAATTCAATCCGACCCAGAAAACAGGATTCTGCGGGAATTTTGGCAATGATGTTGACTATGTAGGGCCGAATGTAAATGGATTTTGAAAACAAGTTTGCTGACGGCTTCCTGGGATGCAAATGCATGGTTTCTGAGCCACAAATCACAAATCCAAGCTCATTTGGCTGCTCACGAATTTAATCTAATTTAATCCGACTGTGAAAACAGGATTCCAGGGAATTTCGGCAATGGTGTCAACTGTGTAGGGTTGAATCTGAATTGATTTTGACAACAAGTTCGCCAAAGGATTCCTGGGTTGCAAATGCATGGGTTTTGACCCACAAATCACAAATCCAAGCTGATTCAGCTGGTCGCAAATTTAATCCAATCCTGAAAACAGGATTCTGCTGGAATTTTCCCAATGATGTTGACTGCATAGTGTCAAATGTGAATGGATTTTGACAACAAGTTGGCCGACAGATTCCTGGGTTGCAACTGCATGGCTTCTGACCCCAAAATCACAAATCCAAGTTGATTTGGCAACTCACAAATTTAATCCGACCCTAAAAACTGGATTTCCAAGGGAATTTCAGCTAAGATGTTGACTGTGCACAGCTGAATGTGAATGTATTTTGATAATGAGTAGGTTGATGGATGCCTGGGATGCCAAATACATGGGTTCTGACCCACAAGTCACAAATCCAAGCTGATTTCACCCATCTCAATTTAAATCCAATCCTCATTGTGGCTGATTTAATTCTTAGATATGTTATGTATCACATGTGGTACTGGTCGACCATACCATCTTACAATGTTACCACCACCAAATGGTGGTATATACCTTCATTTATCATGATGTGTAAATATGTACCTCACAAAAATGTGTGCCAAATGAGGATATATGGCTAGATTAAATATGTGAGAGTGAGTACCACATGTGATACATAACATATCCAAGAATTGGCTCAATCGGTGCACTACTCCTATTGCTACAGCATTCCTAATGGAAACCAAGAATTTTTGGTGAGAATTCTATTATGTAAGGATATCAAACAATACCGGTGTTGTCATGACTGCAGATTTTGAATGTGATTCTAATGCACTCGGTCTCAAGAGAATCCAACTAGAATTGAGCTCAGGAGAGTGTTCCTGGCAAAAACACAAAAACAGAAAGAAAATGTGCCTGCCCTATGTTCCGCAAAAGGCTGTAAAGTTCCAGTGAAACATAGGAACATTATTTCAAAATTTTCACCTTGTTTTCAAGGAGAAATGTTGTTGAAAATATTTCAAGTTTTTCACCCAAGTTTAGAGTTGAAACTAACGTGTAAATTGTGAATCTTACTTGCCATATCTTTTCGTGAAAATTCTTGAATAAACTGCCTTTGTGGAAGGGTGAAAAACTTGAATTTTGTATTTCAAGTTTTACACCAGTCTTCCTGGAGATTTTTCACAAGTTTTTGTGCTCTGTTTGGAGCTGAAATTGCAGTAAAATTTGTTTTGAATTTTTCACCATCATTGAGGGTATGACGTTCCAAACGTCACATTATTCATTTTGGAAAATTTTCGGGTTTTGAAAAAAAAAAAAATTGGGGCAAACTTCAGAATACCTCCATACTGTATACCTACATACTAGGTGAGTGTATGAAGGTCATCCTCAGAGGAATAGGGCTATTTCCGAGTGGAACAGGTATGTAACCGAGGCGTGAGCCATCTCTTGATCAAGTGATCTCGCGTGGCAAGGCAGTGCTGCACATGCTGACCGCATTTGGGCATGTCTCCGATAACAGCGTCCTAATGCTACACAGGTCGGGGGGACAGAGTAGAAATTAGTGAAAAAATAAGGGAGGGATGAACTTAGGAATATGTCAGGCTGAGATACTAACCTTGCTCAGGGAAGCTCCCGACAATATATTGTGCTGAAAGTTTCAAACATCAGAATTTCGCAAGTTCCAAATGGAGTACCAGCACAGATACATTCTACAGGTCATAGCTAATTCGGTTAATATGTAAATCAGAACTTCGGGACGGATTATGCCTTTTGTGGGGTGATGCAAGATTTTTTCTGGCCAGGTGAGGTACTCGTCTGACGCACTTTGACGCGTCGTGATGCGCGTGGGGAGCGAGTGGCAAAAGTGATGTGATGCTGGACCGATGGCCTTTCCCGATTTGGGGGGAGGTTGTCACGTGTGTTGATCAGCTCACCTCTCAATGAGTCATTGATCGCCAGTCAATGATGCCGATGCTTTGGTACGAAGTTGCGTTACATACCTGTTCCACTGGGAAATAGCCCTATTCCTCTGTGGATGGCCTTCATACACTCACCTAGTATGTAGGTATGCAGTATGGAGGTATTCTGAGGTTTTCCCCAAATTTTTTTTTTCAAAACCCGAAATTTTTTCCAAAATGAATAATGTGACGTTTGGAACGTCATATGAGGGCCTTGAAACTGGGTGAAATATTGGTATTACTTTTCAAAATAAACTCATCACCTTTAATTCAAGTTTTCAACCTCAATTTTCAGGATCTTTTTCACTGAAAGTGTTTCAAGTTTTACACCACATTTTCTTACTAGTTTGGTACATTGTTTTTTTTGAGTTGAAATTGCAGTGAAAATTGTTTTTAGTTTTTCACTGTCATTTAGGCTCTTGAAAAGGGGTGAAACATTGATTTGAATCCTCAAAACAAAGTTATGAATATTATTTCAAGTTTTTTATATTCATTTTCAATCTAGTTTGTGCTCAAAATCATTCTGAAAAACTCGAAATATTCCCGGTGAAAAACTGATGAAAATTTTTGAAAGTTTTTTATTAGTTTTTGACCCCAAAAACTCAAATACTTCAACCAGTGTGTGTAGAACATACATGGGAACAGTTGTTTAATATTTGCGGATTGCAGCAAGCAAATCCAGGGATCGTCTGCAGACAATGTTCAATTTATAGTTTTGCAACTCTGGTCACCCATTCTAACCTTGTAAGACAGGAGCAGTGAACCAATTTGACATGCAGTATGCAACAAATCCGGAAAACACGTAGCACACACAGAACATGCAGGACATGTACACGTACATGCAGAATCACGTAGGACACACACACGTACATGCAGAACACACAAGGGAATATCCCAAATAAAGCTGAGAGATTGATAATAACTCGAAAATACAAGCACGTTACTAAGGACAGCCTCGATGAATCAAACTGGAGGTTCCGCCCTTCTGTACTCGCTGGAGCAGACCGCTAGTCTCTCTGCTTTATGCTTCCGGATAGGAGTCCGTGCCTTCTCCCTACAAGCTGCCCACCTTATATACTGTACATCTATAAACAACTTTACAAATATAATATATTAGTCACTGGTGTAACCATTTCCATGACTCAAGAATATGAAATAACAATCGCCAAGCTTGCTGATTGATTATTCTAGATCCTGAAAATGTTAGTTCTGGATTAGTCCCTCGAGAGATTGTGGTTGGATTGGATAGCCCTTCAGAATGTCTCTTTGTAGACACCCTGAACTTGTGTATAGCTCAAGAACTAACCTAGACTGTTTATCTGTCGAGGCGGGACCTGGTTGAGCAGGCTCCCTATTTGTCTGATTTATTTCTGATGCAATCGGGGCCCTGACTTAGCACCCGAGCGGTCCTGATATTCTGAACAAGATGTGCCTTCGCTTCGCTCCAGCATAAGTGCTCAAGAGTTGTAAGCCGCAGCTTGAGAGGCAACTAACAGTCATTGAACAATGAATAAAGGACAGTGTATGGTCGTTCTGTCTTTGCAAACTCCGCGACAAAGGTGAAAATGGGTTCAAACGTGTAGGAACGTATTCGAAAATATCATTAATCCACACAAAGTATGTACACATACTATGGGCCATACAATAAGTCACAGTCCAATGCGCAAACTCACCCTATTCATCTGTCACGATAGACTACTGCATAGCATGCCGCGAGTGGAATCAGAGAGTAACTGCAGAATGATTAAGCACCCATTGACAAACGACTGAACAAAAACCGGATGGCCAGACACTCGAACGTGGGAAAACATGCATCATACCAGAGCAGCTCAAATAAAGGTAAAGTATTACAACATTGTTAATTCACTTGTGAGCATTGAACACCATAACATATGGAATTACTTTAATACTCACCTCGCTCCGAGTTGCTTGCGGGGCTCAAACTTCAACTTGCGGAATGGACGTATGCATACCAGAATCAGTTAACATAGTATCTGCATGGTTGAGTAAAACATATGAGATATCACCCCGACATCACCTACCAACCCTTGCGGGAAGTCCAAAACTTCATAAGAAATGTTGACAGTCTTCGAACGCATCAGGATACGCTCGGCCCGACACTTGAGTGAAAACTGAGCAACGACACAGACACATGCATAACCAAACTTGGGAAATAGTATTTCAGTATCGGATTTGGCATTTTAGACAATGAAACAACTCGCTGGAAACACATCCGAGGGCACTGGCGGGAATGTTCAGCGTGATCAAAATAAATTGCGTCTAGCAGATGTGACGACACTAGAGTTGATACGTCTTATTAGACTGTGAGGGCTCGAGGGCAACGCGGAAGCATCTCACCTGATAGGGCTAAGGTTAAGTGAGATGCAAAGAAATACTACTTGAATAAGAAACTTGTTACCACATGCAGAAAAAGCGCAAAAAAGTTGACTAAACATAGGTGGGAGCCCTAAAAGACTGAATCCAAATGTTAGCATCGTTGAGGTAAAGGAGCTGAACAGCGATACAGTGGAGGTAAGAATGAGCGAAAATCGTAAAGCGGCTCGGAGGAATGCCAAAAAATCGATCAAACAATTTGCATTTTGCCCGATTGCGGCACAGGTAGATGATAGCAGGACGTTGCGAACAGTTCGACAATCCGAAGTTAAAAATGCAAATATAGAGCATCTAGAATTACGCTGGCTCACAGGGAGCATCAGAAGCCGGGAAGCAACCTGTGAATATAACTGAGAAGTCGATAAAAAACAGCGGAGGAACCCAAGAGCATGAAATGTTACCTTATCGAAGAATGGGAGTAGCTGCACAAAATCGGACACACTTACCAATGCCAGCCGCATCGAAAATGGGTGGGCGCTGTCTTCTAGTTGGGTGCTCATAGCCCATGCAGGTGGTTAGATTAAAAGACAACTGGAGAGTGGAACAGGACGGACAATGCAATTCAGCACAGAATACAGTGTGGCATGCTAATGAAGATTTCAGCAAAAGAATGGAGCATAGACATTCCGACGAACCTGCCATATCATGGGCTACTGCCACACTACAGCATTCATTACCCCAACATGGGTCTTGGAGAATGTCAGCGATGTTTGATGCCAGAGTGAGACGTAAAGGAGTCGATTAAATGCCGTGGAGAATACAAAAAAATGACCTACCCGAATTTCTGAAGATGCAGGCAAGCCAAGGAGTAGCTGAGTCGTGCGAGGACAATGGCCTAATATTGGCACGGAAACTATCCCGGCTCAACTGCCAAATAATGGAATTCAGTGCAGTGCTCTCAAGTCAACTTCGCCCTGGGCATTTTAGCAAAATACGGATTGAAATAGCAGAAGCACCGTACATAGTACCAAAGGTTGGGTTCATGAGAACTTCAGGATTCGAATACAATTTGCACTGGCACATATGATGGTTGAGCTTGATTATTGTGAACAATCTGGAAGGTGCTTACCTCAACACGGTGACGGCCTAAAGAGGAAGATATCAACGAAAATAACAAAACATGAAAGCGAGGGCGGATTGGATGAAAACGGCTGTAAGATACCATTCCAGATCTGGCCAGTTGCAGATTCATTCCTAGTTGGCTTAAGATTTTGCGGTCCACAGCCATTTTTGAACGTTCTGGTGCCCGAGAACTCTTGCGGATCCGCGAAACATAGTCCCTATATGCACCGAAGAATGTCGCCTGTCAAGAGACGTTGAGGTTAGTTGAGGTACGTACAGTCTTGCAGGATTCTTCTAAGCAGTGTGTGTGGAAAAGCAAGAGAAAGCGAAAGGTGCAAGAACCCAGAATGATGGTGGGGGAAAGAACGAAGAGAAATCAGACAGGCCTTCCATTTGTGAGAAATTAAGCACGGCACTGCATCAGTCTTGATGCTACACAGATCTTGTGGAGGGCTTGCCGAGTCAGCACTGTATTGAGGGCGAAGGACCAGTAGTAGAAGACGAGATGATGATATGGGAATCGGCGAACCGAGGTATGCACTGTATTGAAGGGGGGAGACTACCGCTGGAAGGCGAGATGATGATGGGAAGAGGCGAAGAAGAAACATCAGACAGGTCTTTCTTTTGAGTGGGCTTTGAGCGCGGGATTAACAGGCATGTGGTCTGTTCACGCGTCATGGCGCACAGCCCGTCGAAGCTCTTCAACAGCTAAACTGTGATGCTGGGAAAAGGACAAAAGCCTCGACTCGGAGGCACATTGAACTTGAAGTTCAACCGAAGTCAAAGGAGCGAGGTGGACGGAAAGAAAGAAAAGGGGCAATCCAATTCAAGGTGTTCGCAACGGAGTGGAAACTTGATTTTGAAAATAAGAATACAATAGTGATCTGATGTTTTCGGGAGTTAGCAGGCGCCCAGTGGCGTGCGAAAACAAAACATCCGAGGTATTACAAGTAATGGTCAGCTGCTATAGCAATTGGGGCAATTTTGGGTGAACAAACAAATGCACTCTGATTCAAGGCATCTCGATAATATACGAGTAATTTCTTGGGCGCAGTACTTGTGTCCCTTGAAGGATTCTTGGAAATCCGGAACCTTAGGTCTTTTGCCTACAAATAGACACCTGGGTCCCCTTCATAGCTCAAGTAAGAGACCACTTCCTAAATTGGGTTCGAACTCGGTTGCCATATTAAGCCAATCAATATTTGATGGGTGTATGACACCACATCTGGATCCAGCCCACTTCGGTTTGAAAGGTTCTGGGTCATCACGTGATCGAACACATCGCCTTCTTGGTACAAGCATGGACAAACAATGTTGAAACTCGTTCAAGATGCACTTGCTTTGAGTTCGACAAATAGGCACAGAATGGATATTTTATTCCCCGATATTCATTTGGACTATCCGCAACCTCCTGCCCATAGTATGACAGTAGGATCCAGAACCAGCAGCACATTAGTCGGAGGCACCCAGTATGTGTGTTTTCTGGATACTCATCCACAACCGGTTCCGGATTTGGTTTTCAGCGTGTAGTTCCAGGTCTACTGACTTGGGACTTGTCATAGACCCACATGTGCATGTATCTGCAATGGAAATACAGAAAACATTAATTTTCAGGTGTAGGTGAATTCACGGCTTATCAACGTGATTGATCGCGCCCCATGTAAATTAAAACTCAGATCAACCGGTCTGTCTATTGACACTTTTCATAGACAGATCGGTTACCGGTCTATGTTCACTTGAGTTATTAGTCTATTGGTCCAGGAGAGACCGTGCTGTGCAGTGTATCAATCAGGGAGCACCAGATTTATACTTTGGAATGGTTGGCATTGTTATGTGTCTATCTGCTGCAGATTTCAAGTCGAATTCATTACCTTGTTTTCATGTTAATTTGCAGAGAGTGTTGCTCAGCTTAGTTGGTAACCAGTGGCCTGCGAGTCTTGTTTTTTTCTTGAGTCTGGAGTGCTCAACTGGCCTGGTTTCCTGTTGAGTGAAGGGACAAGTCTACTTCAAACTTTTGTATTGCAAGTCTTACTTGTGCTCTCCAGCATTGAGTTTGTGTCTCAGACATTTTGTTTTTCCAGTCACCAAGCTACTCAGGTTGGATGTGTTACACAAATGTTGAGTCAGAGGTGATATGCATAAGGCTTGTTGAGATTCTCATAGAGATTGTACCTTGTAACCTCTAACACTCCGTTGAATAAAATCAAGACTGTAACTCACAAAGGGTCCTACAGAAACAGGAATACTACCCAACTACTTCTACACCCATCCACATCCTACACAGCATATCCCCCAAATTAAACCCCAAAATGTATGAAGGGCACCCAGTGTAAAAATGATTTCTTTTCTCTGGACTCCTCTCGAAACTTCCGAATGGCAAGATGCAATGCCTCAGCTGCCCTCATCGGATCCGGAGGTGATGCCTCCAATAGATGGGCATAAACATCACCGGCAACTTGTGGGGCATCCTTGTCCATGATAGGCCACATCGTCCCAATGACACCTCGATATCCCGCTAATAACATGCCAGCAGTGAGATGAACTGACTCGTCTTGGAGGTCTTTGGAGCCGGTGGCAGTTTGACATGCAGAGAGGAATGCTAGGTCAGCATTGGGGAGAGATAGCTTGATAATGTTTGAGAGTGTCAACCTTGAACTTCCGGCAAGAAGGAGGGCACTTTCAGTTGGAGAGGTGCTCTGCACACCATGGCAGGCAAAGTGGACCCATCTGGACTCCTTCATGCCCTTCTGAACTTTTTCTATCGTGGCCATATCTTCATCCAACCACAGAACCGGAACTTTTCCCTCGGCATGCTGCATGATACGTCTGATTTCATCCTGAGTTCCTAGGATGTAGGACTGTCCCTTGGCTGATAGTCGAGTGATGGCAAGGACTTGAAGTCCAGCCTGTGGTTCAGAGTGTGGGCGAAATCCTTGGATCAAGGCAGTCAATGATGGTGTATAGGACGAAATCAGGAAGTCAGATAATTTCGAGCCAAAGGCTTCATCCTTACCATAGAGTCCCGCTGCATGGATGGGAAGAAATGCAAGTGGACCAGTTGGACACCACCAGATACGTCCCAAATCTTGGCTCACTGGAGTCTATAGATATCATTAGGATGGGAGCTGAATGTAGTTGATTAAAATGGCCTACTGTAATTGCGAGTGCATTCAGGACTGGGCAAACAATTTTAAACCAAAGCTCAGAGAGAACATGGGAAAAAATATCATCTGAAGATTTATAATCTGCATGGGGGCCATAAAGACGAGCACTGCGTCCAATATTTGTAACAACTGATGCCAGATTTGTGGCCAAGGCCTCTACCTCACTGATTGTGAAGTCATTCAGTGGAACATGGATGACTTCATCTGCAAGGCCCGGTAGGAGAATCAGAGCATCACACCCATATTCACTGATATTCACAATAGCAACCGGGCCCATCTTTGCAGCAAGCGAAAGCTCAGAAAATGGCTTTGATAGTAGGAAGTTCTCAAACCCTGCTAACCCTCTGATCAGCTGCAGGAGGCGATCCCTTTCGAGAGCAATGGCATGAGAGTGCTGTGTAGTGGACTGAAGCAATAGTGATTTGATAGCATCAGCAACAGAATTGCTCTGAGTGCCAGCAGTTTCCAATAAGGTGGAGAGAGAGACAAGCCTATCAGCAAGGTCAGGATGGCTTCTCCTCAGCTCATCTACTGGTGTGCGCAGACTGAGAAGCTGATTCCAGATAACTGCACGGCCTTGTTCAAGCCACTCCACTGCCTTCTGGTAGTCATGTACTGCAATTGCAGCTGAGGCAGCATCTCTCACAATTTTGCCTGCCTCTGAGAGGTGATGATGCCGATCAGTTATGGACAGCCCCATCCATGCCAATTCAGGCAGAAGCTCAATGGCAGTAGTATATGCATGGAGTATAGATGAGGGGTGGTGGACTTGGGCATGTTTTGCCCACCTTGTGGCTGCATCAAATTGTGTACTGGCAGAGCCTGTTGTTGAGCATGCAGCTGAAGTGTAGTGATTTAGCAGCTGCTGAGAGTCTTCAGGATCACCAAGCCGCTCAAAGCGGCCCAAAAGCGAATTCCCAAGGCTGCTCAACAGAGAAGGCTTGTCAGGGTGGCCATCTGGAGTGAGCTGGACAGCATCCTCTTTCATCAAAACAGACTTGTTGATGTCACTGAGATGGCCAAGCTGCTCAAAACGACCCAAAAGCGAATTCCCGAGGCTATTCAACAAAGATGGCTTGTCAGGGTGGCCATCTGGAGTGAGTTGGACAGCAGCCTCAAACATCAAGACAGCCTTGTTGAGGTCACTGAGATCACCGAGCCGCTCAAAGCGACCCAAAAGCGAGTTGCCAAGGCTGTTCAACCTCCTAGGCTTGTCAGGGTGGCCATCTGGAGTGAGATGGATAGCATCCTCTTTCATCAAGACAGACTTGTTCATGTCACTGAGATCACCAAGCCGCTTAAAGCGACCCAAAAGCGAATTCCCAAGGTTGTTCAACCTGGAAGGATTGTCAGGGTGGCCATCTGGAGTGAGTTGGACAGCATCCTCAAATATCAAGACAGCCTTGTTGATGTCACTGAGATCACCAAGCCACTCAAAGCGACCCAAAAGTGAATTGCCAAGACTGTTCAACCTCCCAGGCTTGTCAGGGTGGCCATCTGGAGTGAGCTGGACAGCATCCTCAAAAATCAAGATAGACTTGTTCATGTCACTGAGATCACCAAGCCGCTTAAAGCGACCCAAAAGCGAATTCCCGAGGTTGTTCAACATTCCAGGCTTGTCAGGGTGGCCATCTGGAGCGAGCTGGACAGCATCCTCAAAGATCAAGACAGACTTGTTGATGTCACTGAGATCACCAAGCCGCTCAAAGAGACGCAAAAGCGAAATGCCAAGGCTGTTCAACATTCCAGGCTTGTCAGGGTGGCCATCTGGAGTGAGCTGGACAGCATCCTCTTTCATCAATACAGCCTTGTTGAGGTCACTGAGATCACCGAGCCTCTCAAAGCGACCCAAAAGTGAATTGCCAAGGCTGTTCAACCTCCCAGGCTTGTCAGGGCGGCCATCTGGAGTGAGTTGGACAGCAGCCTCAAACATCAAGACAGCCTTGTTGAGGTCACTGAGATCACCGAGCCGCTCAAAGCGACCCAAAAGCGAATTGCCAAGGCTGTTCAACCTCCCAGGCTTGTCAGGGTGGCCATCTGGAGTAAGATGGACAGCATCCTCTTTCATCAAGACAGACTTGTGCATGTCACTGAGATCACCAAGCCGCTTAAAGCGACCCAAAAGCGAATTCCCGAGGCTGTCCAACAAAGAAGGCTTGTCAGGGTGGCCATCCGGAGTGAGTTGGACAGCATCCTCAAACATCAAGACAGCCTTGTTGAGGTCACTGCAATCACCAAGCCGCTCAAAGCGACCCAAAAGCGAATTTCCAAGGCTGTTCAACCTCCCAGGCTTGTCAGGGTGGCCATCTGGAGTGAGATAGATAGCATCCTCTTTCATTAAGACAGACTTGTTGATGTCGCTGAGATCACCAAGCCGCTTAAAGCGACCCAAAAACGAATTCCCGAGGTTGTTCAACATTCCAGGCTTGTCAGGGTGGCCATCAGGAGTGAGCTGGACAGCATCCTCAAACATCAAGACAGACTTGTTGATGTCGCTGAGATCACCAAGCCACTCAAAGCAACCCAAAAGCAAATTCCCAAGGTTGTTCAACCACCCAGGCTTGTCAGGGTGACCATCTGGAGTGAGCTGGACAGCATCCTCAAACATCCAGACCGAGTTGTTGATGTCACTGAGATCACCAAGCTGCCCAAAGCGACACAAAAGCACATTCCCAGGGCTGTTCAACCTGGAAGGCTTGTCAGGGTGTCCATCTGGGGTGAGTTGGACAGTGTCTCTCTGCTTTGAGATGCACTTGTTGAGGCCACTGAGTAGCAACTCTACAGTTTTTTGATGGCCCTTGGCCACTGCAACATGCAATGCAGAACAATATTGTTCACTCTGTGCATTGGCATCTGCCCCTTTCTCCAATAGCAACTGAACCATTTCAAAATGGCCATAGTATGATGCTGGAATGATCTCTGTTCCTGAATGGTATGGCAAAAGTGGCCCCTCCAATAGAAACTTTGCAGTTTTCCCAAGGTTTCCGGCTGCAGCAATCCATAATGCAGAGGGTTGTGATGGCCAATCTGAATAATTCCATGGTGGGGAGTGCCATATCCACATCATTCTTTTCTTCCAATGAGGGGCCTGATCAAGAAATGCCAGAAGATTTTCTCTGAGCTGATCTTCAGGCTGCCCAGCAGCATGTGCAAGGCAATATTGAGAATACTCAGCAAGAGGGGGTGGAGTGGCCCTCCAATGACTCCAGGACTGATCTGGATATCCATCAAAGGAAAGGAATGTGAGCAGAGTGCATGTTATCTTTGTTTGGGCATCTGGGAATTTCTGTGCTTGAATGCTGTCCAAGTATTCTTGTGTGGTGTAGTGGACAAGTCGTACCACAGAAGACTTCTCATCCACAATGACAAGCCCAGCACAGACAGAGAGAATAGTCTCAATTTCTGGAAGATAGTCCCCATCCAGCTTCTTTTCACCTGGCTTGATAGCTAGAGCTGCTGTTATTTCGGAGACATTCAATGGCCGCTTTGCATTAGTAACCCAAATGAGGGTAGAGTGAGCCATCTCTTGGTCTTCCCTGCTCTGGGCTTCTATTCGCTGCATTGCAATATCATAGCTGCCATGGAGATCCCTTGGTAGTTCTTTCAGAGCATCTTGAACAGCTCCAATTGAGCTCTTTGTTTTGAGGGATTCCATGTGAAGTTTAGCCAGAAGGAACCTAGTCAGAATTTATTTTCATTGCTTTCCAACAAGTCATCACGACTTACATTCTATCCACAGAATCAGCAATCTTTGTATGGATTTCCTCTTTTAACATGGGTTTCTTCTGAATATACTTGGACAGGCGTGGAGATAAGCTAATCTGTGCATTGATGTATCCTTGAATATCTTCCGGTGCTGCCTCAATATCCAGTGTTTCAAGATTGGGAAAGGAGGAGGGCTCTGGAGAAATATTCGGCCGTGAAGTGGTCAATAAGTTCACATTGCTACCCATTTCTGCTAGATGCTGGAGTAGAATTTCCCGTTGGAACTCGGGATATTCATCCATGGCATCAATGATGATATAGACCTTCGACATCTCTGTGATGCTAGATCTCAGTACATTGACAACTCCTTCCAGAGATGGTGCAGTGCCCTTCTCTTGGTGCTGCTTGTATAAATCCTTTGCTACAGAGCTGAGATCCCTGCCATGTACAAGCTGTCTCCAAAGACCTGCAAGAAGCCTAGATGGTGTTTGGATGTCGACTTCCTTGTGGTTCAAATAAATGCAAGCGACACCAATATTTTTGCCTGTGAATTGGGTGCCAAGATGATCCACAACCATTGATCTAGAATTATCATAATTACTTGCAGCCACTCCATGCAGAGAATGAACACACGCAAGGACTGTTTTCCCAGCACCAGCTGTATATTTCAGCTTTATTAGTCCAAGTTGCATATGAGGGTGATGAATTACATACGAATTCCGCGGCACCAAAGTGTCCTTGCAGACCCAGATTCCCATTGCTTGAAGAGAGGATCTGCCAGCAGCCATTCACCTGTTCCCTTCTCCCGCACCTGCGAAATATCTGCCTGTCGTAGAAAGAAATTGATTGGGGAAAGCCAGTTAATGATGGTCTCTCGCTGCTGAATACTTATTTCTGCCCCCGGATAAATGTTCATGGTGGCATTTTTTATTTCCCCAACAATCAGACTTGAACCATGCGCAGTGCCTCCCTGGCCACCTGTTCCCTGTCCAGTGGCGTCTCCGCCTTTACCGGCTGTGCCTCCTAGGTAAAATATATAGAGGTAGGTATCATAGTCAATTTATTGCGTACCATGAAGGTGAAATGTAGGTTCAATGAGTTCCTGAGGCATGGCCACTCTGAGCAAGTGTGGACCTTATGTATGAGGGACAGCACTAAATCAGCCGGTGCTGAAGGTCGTATGGGAGACAGAACTGACCAAAGAAGATATATTGCTGCAGTACACTTGGGGTTGGTAGCGTAAAGAATGTATTCGAGCCAAGACAAGTATAAGAAGAAGGGCCGGAGAAATATGCACGGGCCACGTTGCGCTTTAAATCAGACAGAAGGCTGGACGGCAGATCCGGGGAAGTGGTTGGCCGCATTACTCGCGTGCAGTACTTATAGGAACGTCGAACTTAGATTAATGTGGCGCTTCGGCGATGACAGCCAGCTGGCAACGACTCTTTCATAAGGGACTTCCGAATGACTACCGTCACACTACTCGAAATGCAGGTCAGCCGATTTTTCGGCTCACATTCAATGAGCTGGAGGGTAGTAGCTACGGTACCCAGAGTGAGGACTAGAGAGTGTGTGCGGTCGCAGCATTGTTCGGATGCAGTACTTACGTGAGTGTCTAACTTGGATTGACAGCGGCGTTACTTCAATGACAGATCTCGAACTGACAGCGAGGATTCAATCTTGAGCTCCGGTTCAAAGATAGAAAAGAAAAATCGGGGATGCAGGCACTAACCTGGGGTACTCTTGTTGGAAATGGAGTGCAACCTGTGAGACGAGGAGGTGCCAACTAACGCCCTTTTCAACCGGATCGGTGGCCGTACCGTTAATAACGCCGTCTTAATCTCCGACATTAATCAGACCCCGATCAAATCAAATCTAGCTCCAAATGTACCCCAGCTCCCCGCACATGTATGCCGTCTCGGCCCCTGCGACCGCTGCGCTCGCCTCAGCCGGCTCTCTTCCACGGCCATGAGGACCACGACGGCGATGTGTACCGGCCATTCGTTTCCAGCTTCGACAATAATCCACTGGTATCGAGCGCCGAGCTCCCAGCGCTGCTCTGACTGGCGGCTTCCGGTTCGTCATTCCATGTTTCCGCCCGTATCGATATGCGTGTTCCATCTCATTCCACTTCCGGTGCATATTTCTCGCCCACCCTTATACCGCCAACGCGCATGCGTCCTGATTACGTCACGGCCGTCTTCTGCGGTTCCCTCTCGCAGGCCGCTTTCCTCTCCGCTTGCTCGCTCGCCCGCCCTCGCACTCGCCTTCCTCGTGTACCCCGCCTCCGTCCTATACCCTGTGCGCGGCTCGCGCTCGGTGTCCTCCTCCCTCTCCGCGTGTTCTGCCTGCGCTGCCGTCCTGAAGCTCTGAAACGACGACACCAGTGAGTAGCGTCTCTCCTCCCTCGGCCTCTCCTCACTTCATCGAGCCGGATCCGCCAAGCGGGAGCAGTCGACCACGACGAACGGGCTCCTCTTCCGCGCTTCAGCGTTCGTGCCCCACGATAGCAACGACGACCGATAACGGCGGCCCCAACTAGAGTACGAGCCCGCGTTTTGCCGCCACGCCTCTTCCCGCATGCAACGGGTACGCGGGCTGGATCCGCGTCCTTCTCGCCATTTCCCGTTCGCTTTCGGTGTGCATGCGCGGACATGCTGCGTTCGTTCTACCTTTCACAGAACCGCGACTAATTGCGTTTTCGTCTATTTACCAGCTCCCGCTCAACCTCGAGGGCTTTCGCCGCCGGAGGACGATGCAGCACGGTAAGAATGTGTGGAGGCAGAGCGTGAATGACGTGTTTAGTGTGCTTAGCTGTGAGGGACTGGTTTCTGTACTTGTATTCTTCTTCTTTCTCTTCCCTTTGTCTTCATCTCCCTCCGCTACGGCGGCACCTTCCTCTTCCCGTGTCCACGGTGCTTGCCTTCGTCTTTCATCGTCGACATTTGCTCCGCTTCGCATTCCCTCCTTTCTCTCCATCTCCATCCACATCAGCTTCATACGCTAACCTCCTTTCTCCAGTAACGCGCACCGGTGGTCCGTCTTCTCCCAGCGGCGAGGACAAGGACGCCTTCCTCATATATAGATATATGGTCTCGTGCTCGTAGATTCTCCGTCAACGCGAACAACCACACATATAGTTTTTTTCGTATGCCCTGAAGTTCACGCAGAATTTGAATGAACACCTTGCTTCGCCGCTTTAGGGAGACTTGTGTGTTTTGATTCCCGCTCGGTGATTCCATTCTCCAAGTCCGTTTCAGTCCGAGGAGCTCATTTAGCGCCGGAGCATGCGAATCCAAAGTTCTGGATTTGTCCTGGGTTCAGAAGACCAAACTGCAAGGTAGCCTGAAACTGCCAACCTTGAATTGAAACTATGTCAAAACTACGCATCCCACAGCACAACCTCGATTCCTGAGTGAGGGGAGGTTTCATAGAGAGAAAAAAAGGTCTCATAAGAATCTGTTGAATTTAGCAATTGCTAGAACGAGAAATTAGAACTCAACCAAAAATTGAACCACGCCCGGCAACTTATTTTTGATCACGGCTACTTATAGCGACAAGTAACCGGGTTTGGTGGTGTTTACAGTACCGTGGATGTTACGGACATGTGCAAACAACGTCTGGACTCGGACCTGAGTCAGATCGTTTGGGACTCAAAGAATCTGTGGACTCAAAGAATCTGTGGACCGTTGAAGAAACTGGAGTGACCCAGCTCTCACCGAGAATTCTTGGGCATGCCGTGCCGAACAGACAGGGACCAACTGTGCTGAGGGTCTGGGACATTCCGAGTTGTTAGGCGTCCTGACCGCGGCCGCCGCAGACTTGGCTCAGCAACTTACGAGGCTCCGAAACACGCCATCCCGCTGGAGATTCGGACGCCTGTGGCATTGGTACCAACTCGGAATTATTCCCGTGCTGGTCGATGGTGTTGACTGACGGCGATGATTCAGGTGCGTTTACATCTTGGTTTTTTCCCTCTTTGCTGTTCTTCGGATGCGACCCAGCGTCGGGACGAGGCGGATGAGGCAAAGGCGGGAGCGGGGCTCGGTGGGGCAGTGCGGCCTCCCCCCTTTGCTGTATAAGTATCCTTCTTCGCGGGTGGGAGATGGATATGTCTGTGTAGCTGCGCCCTCTCTTTCCCT
Organism: Mycena galopus ATCC 62051; assembly: GCA_014925785.1. NCBI lineage: Eukaryota > Fungi > Basidiomycota > Agaricomycetes > Agaricales > Mycenaceae > Mycena > Mycena galopus. The sequence continues at coordinate 54,502 of WIQG01000359.1, read as the reverse complement.
CCCATTTCCTTTTCTCTTTCCATCTTTTTCTAATCGATACTGAGCCGACCATCCCCACAGGATCCGATCCACAGCGCTGGTTTGGGTAGGCTTCTTTTTTAGTTCCTGTCTCTGTTTCTCGGGTCCGTTTTTGTCTTGCGTTTCCATTCCGTGGATGCCGCGGGGGCTCGGGCTCGATCCGTCAGGCGTATGGCGGCGAGGGTGAAGTGGGCGTCTAACCTATCGCGCAGGGGCAACAGGGAGTGACGTCCGAAGGCGGAACGGAGCAGACAGAGGCGAAGTGGGGCATCTCGAGCACGGTGGACGCATAGGGATCGATCATCAGCGGTGAGCGTGGCCCGGCGCGTGGGGGCGCAGTGGACGTACTCTGGGTCGAGCGCAAGGAAGATATGTGCGGACGCGCGCTGCGTACATCGAGCCTAGCGACGCCGTGGTGCGATGTGGCGATGCGCACGGTGGACGGAGCGACTATCCGTGTGCATGAGGTGGATCCGGATCCTGCGGAGGAGCGCAGCCCTGCGTGCGTCTGCGGTGGTGTATGGCGTGAGCGCCAGTGTGGGCGTGATGCGCCTGGATCAATCATACATAGCGTTTTCATTCTCGGCGCACCGCTCTCATGTAGCGTGTAGCGTGAAAGGCGACCAGGGGGCGGAGGAGCACGTCCCGAGCAGACGGGTGCGCTGCGCCATCTTTTCTTATTCGCGTTTTCACACTTCGCTCGAGGATGCATGCTGGCCGGGCCGTGAATGCGATTGCGACGAGCCGAGTCTCTTCTCTTATCTTCGTCCATCCCCTTTCAATCTTCGCTGCCGGTATATATACTAACTAGATTCTCTTCTCTTCTCTTTGCCTGCTCCATCTACGTACTTTCGTCCCCCTCTCATTCGGCGGACAGATCCGGAGAGATCCCCTCGCCCCCACCGCACGTCTCATACGTCTCACACGCCTCGCCTCCCCCCTTTCACGCCTATGCCCATGCCTAGCTGACACTGCTCACTCGTGACGCGCAAAGACGGCGAGCCCGAGGCGCGAAGCCGCAGCCGCCCAGTGCGCGTACGTAGGCACATCGAGCCTCGAGGCGCTGCGGTGTGGTGTGGCGATGCGCACGGTGGTGCGCGCATAAGTCCGGCTTGACGCGGCGCGGATGTAGTCTGCGATGCGGTGCGCAGGGCGTCGAGTGGAGGCGGGTGTGGCAAGGACGCCGACGGCATGGCTTGTATGTACTACGTGCGCCTTGGCTCTGGAAGGCCCCATCCTACGGCTGCGAGGGCGGTGCTCAGTGGACGTACGTGCCCCAGTGTGGGCGCGGGCGCGGGTGCAATGATCGATCGATCGTAGTACGTACCGCTCTCGACATCGCTGTGGAACGTGAAGATTCAGACGAATAGGCAGAGGAGCGCATTCGCGGGCAGGCGAGTGTCGCGTGTTTTGTCTACGCCCTCCGTTCTTCCCTGTATCCATCCCCCTTTATCTTCACGCCGCTGTGCTGACTGGGCTTTCTTCTGCACCACAATCAGCTTCGTCCCCCTCACTCGGACGCCGGATGGATGCGCTCGCATTTGCATCCGCATCCCCTCGACCCCACAGCACGCCTCACATGCCTCGCCTCGGCGCGATCTGCTCCCGCCCATGCCAAGCCCACGCCCAGCTCACGCTCCTCGCTCGAAGATGCGTAAAGACGCCGAGCCCGACGCTCGACGCCAACCCCCTCGGCGCGATCTGCTCCCGCTGCCCGACGAACCCTGCGCACGCACCGCTGGGCGCGCGCGGCTGCCGCCTGCTGTGGTAGTGTGTGCAATGAGGAGGGCGCCGCCTGCGTCGTGGTGGTTGTGGAGGAGATATCGATACCCACGCGTAAAGACAGCGAGCCCGATGCGCGAAGCGGCAGCCCCCTAGGCGCGATCGCGGTCTGCTCCCGCCACCCGACGAACCCTGCACCGGCCGCGATCATCGCTTAGCGCGCGCGGCTGCGGTGGTGGTGTGAGTAAGGGAGGGGGACGCTACCTGCGGAGGGTATATCACTATGGGGACACCCGCGGAAAGCGAGGGTGTGCCAGACTCCCCGGGTCCCGACGCAGAACACACCCTCGCCTCGAGCGACGCGAGCACCACGGATAATACGGCGCGAGCGGGACATGCCTGGGTTCAAGCCCGTTCCGTTTTGTCGCACGACGGAGCCTGCGCCCGTACCATCGCCCTCTTCAGTATCATCTGTCGCGGAGTCGGACCAAAAACCGCATGCACCCTCGAAAGACATCATGGGCCTTGCTTCTCCTCCCTCCTGCGAAGCCCCTCCTCTTACGCTTCATCTACCACTCCTGCCTTCATGGTGGGGTTCTGTCCCCGTGGATTTGACGGGTGTGGACGTCAAGGATAGGGAGTGGAAGAAGCTGGAAATGCGCGGGGCAGCTGCGCGTCGTCGGATATCACTGCGCAAGAGAGAGGCGAAGTCGGAATTGGTCACTTGATAGGGAGCAGGCGACCGGGGAAAGAAAGTGCGGGTGTGGAAGACTCCCCTCGGGCCCCGATGCAGAACCACCCTCGCGTCAAGCGACGCGAGCAGGGTGGATAATACAGCCCGAGCGCGAGGGGAGCATGAAACTTGTCTTGTCGCACGACGGAGCGGCCTGTCATCACCCTCTTCAGGATCATCATGTCGCGGATCCTGCGCAGCCGCCCGCCGTGCCCCGAAAAACATCCTGGGCCTTGCTCGTCCTCCCTCCTGCGAGCGCTGGCCCCTCCTCCTCTTCCGCCTCTGCCACCGCCGTTCTGTCCCCGCGGGCTTGAGCGGTGCTGTCACCGACAAGGGTGGAGAGAGGAAGAAGCGGGGAGCCCCCGAAATGCATGCACGTCGTCGAATATCACTGCACAAGAGGGGGGCGAAGTCGAAATCGGTCACTCGATCTTGATAGAGAGCTGACGACCGCGGAAAGTGAGGGTGTCGCAGAAAACTCCCCGGGGCCCCGACGCAGAACACACCCCCCGCCTCGAGCGACGCGAGCACCGCAGATAATACAGCACATGCCTGGTTACCTTCTTCGTCGGACGACGGAGCCTGGGCCTGTACCATCGCCCTCTTCAGTATCTGTCGCGGAGTCGGCGCAAAATCCAAAACCCTATGCACCCGTACCCTGCGGAGCCCCGAAAAACATCCTGGGCCTTGCTCCTCCGCAGCGCGCTGGCCTCTCCTTCTCCTCTTCCGCCTCATCTACCACCGCTGCCTCCATGGCGTTCTGTCCCCGCGGGTTGTCACCGACAAGCTTAAGGATGTCAAGATTGAAGAGAAGAAGAAGCGAGTGAGGCCCCCGAAATGCGCGCGCGTCGTTGTCGTCGATATCACTGTACTGCACAGGAGGGGGGCGAAGTCGAAATCGGTACTGCAGGTGCGGGGCTCGTCGCTTTCGACGCTCGTTGGCCGGATTCGCGCCGTGGTGGAGATGCGGTTGATACGGGGCGTTTGGTGCGCAAGACAATGGGGATAAGGCCGAGGTCGATGCTACTGCTGCAGGTCTAGGGGAATCCTCGCCGCGTTCCCGCTCGTTCGCGCCATGGTTCCTACGTGACGTTCGTCTCCGTGCCATTCACATCCAAATCCGAGGGTGCGGGTGCGGTGAACGGAAACGGGAATTGGAAGGAACGGGTTACGGCGAATGGTGTTGTGTGGGCGTAGGGTCGCACAGGAGATGTCTACATGGTCCGCGGACGTTTTTAGGCGCGGAAGACACCTCGCGGTTTGCTGTTCTAAGTATAGACCAGTACCAGTGCAGTAGCCAGGGAGAGGGAGACGAAAGTGATGCTACGTTTTTTGTTTATTTCACGCAATAGTACTGCTTTGCGTCAACCTGATCCCGTTGGCATGCTAGGCAAGTTTGTGATTCACAGCAAAGTCGAATGTCAAAGCTCGACTTCAAGTGACTCGAAGATTGCTCAAAGACAAGTGATGATGTGATGTGGCTGTGTATTCACCTCTCTTCCACGTATGTCGACGTCGACGCCTGAGCTGCCCTCCGAATTGTGGCTCAAGGTTTTTTGCCTCCTTCCTTTCCGGTCACATCAAAATATCCACGCTGTGTCATGGCTATTTTCCGACCTCTCGTGCAGCTTTCTGTTCGAGGAAGTCGTCTTTGATCCCAAGACAAAGCCAAGTTTGGGCGACGCAGAGCATAATCGGCAAGCCATACAGCGGCAACTTGATCGAGTCGCCTTCTGGTCGTCCGAAAGAATAGCTCCCCATGTCCGCCGGTGCACTGTGGTCCTCGATCCGGCTAGCATGTCGATTGTCTTGGAGGACCCGCTTGCTCCAAGGCGAAGTCTGATACCGGAGGGCCCTCCTTCCTTCGTCGCCGGCTGCTTCGAGGGCGTATCGAAATTTAAATACCTCCGAGGCCTCTGGTGCAGCGTCTCTCATTCTTTCAATATACAGATATCTACCCTCCGTGTGGACGAACTCTCATCTTTAAAGTTGCTTCACATCCGCGGCGCGCGACTGGTCCCCCCGACTTCAGAGTCGACGAGGCTGAAGATCGAGGACTTCGCTTACACAGAAATACCTCGACTTCACTACAAAGGACAGACCCCATCCCCATTCCCTTACCTTTCTTTCTTCGACCCATCCTGCCTTAATCGCCTTCACCTCGAATCAGAGTACATGCCCTACATTGAATCCTTCCTCGCGGACAAATTGGCTATAGCATCATTTCGGCATCTTCGCGTCCTCGAAATTGACCTCGAGGGCACATATCATGATTCGGGAACATCCATAACACGCTTACACGCGTGCATCTCTGCCTTCCCTGCTGTTGATGACCTGACCTTGAACATCTTCCGGTGTGAGGAAGGGCCTGTCCCGTCGACGTCCTTGGCACCGCAGCTCCGCGCCTACAAGGGCTCGATGCCTTTCATCGACGCCGTGGACCTTCGAAGCACCATGCTACGAACCCTCTCCTTCACTAACGGCAACGCAGGCGGTCTGCTCCGCCTGCTGCGGAAAGGCGGAAGCATGATGCCCACCTCGATCACATCCTTCACAATACCAGTCTCGTTCAAAGACCTAACCGCAGGGTCAGTCCTGTGTGATATGCTATCCTTCTTCCCCAATCTCCATAACCTGACCATGGTGGTCTTCTTGGACCCGCGCTTGTTCCGCAGGAACTCGGCCGAGCATCCATCTTTGGCGGAGCTCGGCGACCGGCTGGCGACGGTCCTTGGTGATACAGTGCCTGCTCTCGAGAAAATGACGTTGGACTGACGGTTGAAGGATAATACTTGGAAGAAAATCATCCCGTCCGTCGAGGAGCTGGAAGCAACGCTGTTCCCTGCCTTGCCCAGCCTCCAACACATATCCTGTGAAACCAAGCTTCCAAGTCAAGGTTAATCTTGGGGAATCGGGCAGCCGCAAGGGGGCCGAGGCGGCAGAATTTCCGCCACTGTCCGCAATTGCGTTTGTGCAGCAGACATGTGCGTTAGGAAGAGTAGCAGATTATTTATCACACCCGATGCCGGTGCGTTTTTTCCCGACACTAATACGAAAGGCAGTGAGCGCTGCCGCCAGTCGGCCCCGCTTATGATTGTAATTGACCAACACGATTGAGTTGCGATTGAGAGTGCTCTATCTTATCTATCTTATTTTATCTCTAGCAGTGATCATCAATCTGTTGACACCGCCACTCATTTACTTACTTTTCCTCCATGTAAAAGGCTGACATTGAACTTGAACTCGCTAAATGCGGAACAAACCTTCTCCCTGGGCACTCGATGAATTTCGCATCCGCCCCTATGCCTTTTTGGGAAGTCCTTCCCGATTGGGTTGGAGCGGCCGAAAGTAGCCATCAGCGGCAACTGTCCTGGCAAACAAGGCCAACTTTTCACGCCCTCTCTCTATCTCATCACCAGCTCCTTGCGCCTGGAAAGCACCCTACGCATAATACCGCCGCCGTTCCCAAGCTCGCGCTGCGCAGTTTGTCTGTCCCTTCCATCCCGAAGAAGGCTTGAATGGACTACGACACTTTGTTTTTTTACTCGTGTATTGGCACCTTGTTACTTTTAGATGTGTACTTTGTTCAAACTGTAGCTATGTCGTGTATTGCGTGTGCAAAATCAATGGATTCCTGTGTACATTGAACGAACACCGTGCTTGATTTCAAAGGATTTGATATAATTTCAAATCGAGGCGGCTTCTCGGCTTCAATCCACTGCCAGTTTTCAGCCGGTCCAACCCAATCGGGAAGGACTTCCCAAAAAGGCATAGGGGCGGATGCGAAATTTTTACAACTCTCCCTGGGTCCACAGAAACTCCGAAAACTGTCCAGCTAAATCCGCCTGGTTTCACATACCGATATTTACTGAGGAAGGGCACAGGAACAAGAATAGGACAGGGAAAAGATATATCACTAGGCTGGAATGAAAGGATGAGATGGACACACTCAACGCCAAGGTGATGTGGTGCTGTAATACCGCGATCACCGAGAAGGTAGGGAAAACGGAGACCACAGCTCTAGTTCAGTGACCAGTTTGCGTTTGAACCATTTGACTCCAGCGGACCAGCACAACTAAAAGCATGCAAAGAATTGAACTCTCAGTGGCTAGATTGCTTTCCGAATCGTCATCCTCATCAGGTATTATTGCAGCGCCCGATATGGCCCGCCCGGGCACGCTAACAATTTTAGAAATTTGTGACATAAAAGTTAACCCATAATACACGGTCATGCCCGAAATGGCCGAGATCTTGGTTCAACTACGGCAAACCAATCCTGGGCTGAATTTGGGCCACAATAGATATGGAAACGCCCGGTATAATCCGAACAGTATGCGCACGCGCAAAGAAGTGTCCACAATAGAACAACAGTATTCTGGCGAAAAACGGCATTTGGCTTGCAATTTGAGCCAGACATGAGAACTGTAAGGAATTGTTTACAGCAGACCATGCTTTACTCGTTACATTCTTAGGTTCTCTCGTGAGAGTATAAATTGCGCATTACTTAAAAGTCTTCGATTCGAACGACGACGCTGTAGAGCTAAGAGTGCATTAGCACAGTCTTTCACAAGCAGCTAAACCTCACATACCGGCTTGCCAGTCTTCTCGTAGATGTTTTCATGAGGATCGTTGGCGACAGTGATCTTGACCTTGCCTGTATGCGACTGCGCGGGGATGACGAAGCAGTACGACTCGGTCCAGTCCTTACCCGACTCCAGCCAGAACGGAGGTCCGGGCTCCCCTTTGCTGTAGGGGTTGACCGCGTCCGCGTATTGGTACATCGTCTTTGGGCGACCGCCGCTGGGGGTGTAGCCGTTCATTTGAACACCCCAAACGCGGGCGGGGGTACCAGGAGCGGCTGAAGGCGAGTAGTAGAGGTGGCCGACGGAGGTCTCCGAGGAGACTTGTCCAGCACGCGAGTCCCACGCGAGGCATGTCTCTCCACAGGGAGCTAGTTCGTTGGAGGGGCGACTGGTCGTCTTGGCACCGCCGCCGGCGTCGGCGGCATGAAAGAGGGTGAATGAGGCGGAAGACGAGTTCTTCACAGTGATGGAGTAGTCGGAATTGTTTACAACGGACATCTGGAAGAAGAGTCAGCGAGGGTGGGAGATGTCAAGCGCAGGTGAGTTTGCCTTTCGTATACGTTCGAGGTTGGGAGGATACAGTTCTCCGTATCAAAATCCCATCTTTTATACCCAGTGGCACCCCAAGTATGGCCAAGACAGGAAGAATGTTCGCCTCGAGCCGTGGTGACCAGTCGCAGAGCGAAATTGTTACGGCTCCGCACGAGATCAGGACCTTGACTTGCCCAGAAGCTTCGACGCAGGTTCTAGCGCATCGAGTGACAGGTTGCTCGACAAGATGCATGGGCGACGCCGCGATGGATAAGGATAAGAATTATCTGGAGTCAGATAATTGGGTTGTGTCCGGACCACAGCGTAGCTCGTGCTATCAACCACCAACACAAAATCCCTCTCTACTTACTGCCTGCTAGTACTTTCAGTCGGATTTGCATGTGACCAGGGTTCTTGTCCGCCTAGTGATACTTTAAACGGGAAACCACGCCTCGGGAGTCGTTCACCTCGTCTCCGCATTTTAATATATTCACTGACATCTGTCAGGAAGATGTCTCGCCAATGCGCTCGAAATTTCATACCCATGATCATCCCATTCATTCTCTCATTGAACCTGTCTAATAAAATTCATCGGCGCTGAAACTTATTAGGGAGTTGACATCGATTGAATGGACGGCTGATTTCTTAGACTCCACGAGCGTCCATTTTGCCTGTCATGCTTGGAGACCTTGTTCAGTTCTTGTCTCATGTGATTTCGACTTGGGAACGCAATAAGTGTTCGGGCGGATAGACCCGTCAATGGGAACACCCGCCGTGTCGGTGCTTAAGGTTCGGGAAACGGATTTGGGAGCGTCGAAGCCAAAAGTTTCTACAATAGTTTTATATGGAAACCCATAGCACCACGCTGATATGCGAGACTGCAGATTGTTTGACGTATGATCGCCGCCAGTGCCGGGAATATTTCGGGGCCTCGGTTTGGTTTAGGTGGCAGATATTCAATCCTTTCACATCCACGAAGGACAGAAGGAGAGTCCCTTGTCCATCTGACCCTGCTTATTTTCCTCACGTTCGCAGTTTCTTCTAGATCTGTGTGTTCCTCCTCGCACCCGAATCAAATTACAAAGGTTTACGACTCTCTGCTAATCTCACCTTCGCTCACCGGGCATCCTCACCTCAAAAAAAAAATGGTGCTCAAATATCGAAGCCCGTACCAACGCAATACCACAAATGAATTGTTTCAACATGGCAACTTGCAGTCTGTGCACCCAGGAACAGGTCGTGAAATGTACAATTGCACTTGCTTCCTCATCCTTTCTTTGTAACTGCCATTGCTACTGTATCTAATCTCCCAGCAGTTTGACGACGCATTGCGGCACATTTGTGGGGTGTGTGCAGTGGTGACCTCCAAGTTTAGGGAAGGTTTTGATACTTTCAACTTTAAGAATACTTATTCCATTCACCAGAACTTGGGGTGGTTTCAGCCTCGGGCATTTTGAATGGGTCTCAGTGCAAAACACAGTTGATAATACCATGATATCTACCAGAGGCACTCTATTGAAAGAACTCAAGTCATTAGCCAGCATTCGTATGCTCCAGGGAACCGGTTCAGGGTGAAGGAACACCTATTTTGACGCTGCGGCAGTCGTGGTATTTTCTCCTGGCGCCCTGAACGCTGTCCTCAAGTTGAATTTCCTCTGCTGCCTACATAAGACCGACGCAACCCTGCTGCAAAAAGTGAATCTGAAAAAACCAAACAACCAACAACCAACAAACACTTAGGGCGCGTGCGCGGCGGAGAGGGCTGCGCGCGCAAAACTGGGAAAGGTGAAAAAACCAGACCACCAACAACTAAAAGACGGTGTCGGCGGTGCCGCCCCGTGCCGCCCACGCAACAACACATGAGCGCACAGTGCTACATGTTGCATGCATCGTAAATTAAACAATCAATCCGCTTGCCATGCCCTCCAATCAGCGAGTGAAGAATCGACTGGCGCGGCGGCACGGCCACGGAGCGCCGCGCCCGTGTCGAGACGAAACAGAAAAAAACCAGCTACAATTTGAAGTAGGACCTGACACCCAGGAGGGTCCACGGCTGCCCGCAGAGCTATTTTAATCATTCTATTCTGTAACGTTCGAGCGACTTCATGTTTAAATATAAAGCAGTAGCCAGGGGAATTGTTTTGATTTGATGCGATCGAGGGAGTCCGATTTGACCAAGATTTGGCGGTATTTGTCGCCTCTCTCCCTCTTCGTTCTCGTTGCGCTCTCGTCGACTCACGCTCTAAAGACACTGGCGAAGACCCGCCAACTTTCTGCGGCACCGAATCCATCATTCGGATAGAGATATGTTGCCGCTGTCCAGTATGGGAACGCGCGCGCCTTATTTGCCAGTGCTGCCGCGGCGAGCTGAGCTATAATTCAGCCTATGGACGGACTGAAATCTCTCGGCACCGAGCAACATGCAAATGGCATTCATTCCGTGCGAACAGACTGCTGGGAAGTGAGAACCCATGAGTAGACAGCCGCCTCTCACGCCATGGTCAAATTCTTTCGAGCCCGATGCGTGGTTCGTCCTGGGAAGATAATCAGAGACGATTCCGCGACCCAGGGTATTTTCGCAAACTCTAGCGCTGTGTGTAAATTCCAAATCGGTGAGAGGATACAGTGTAACCGGCGCTCATGTGGACTTACCGGCACCGATCCCACGCGCCTGGGAACAATTTTAGAACTTGTTCGCCTGTTTAATCCAGTGAATTCCCGAGCTCCGCCTGCCGAGAATCCCATTCCCGCCCTGAATCGCCCACTGTCCCATTGGACGTTCCTTGAGGCAGAGTGGTTCTCTCACGGGGCATTGAGACTCATGGCCCACACCCACGCAACTGTCTTTAATAGGCCGCGGACAGATTTTTGGGTCTATTGCATTCGCCGCCGTCTGTGCAGTAAAACATGTTCATCCGCCGTCTCTTTGCTCTCGCTCTCGTCTCCGTCGCTTGCGCGAGCAAGCTCGACGCTCGACAGGCGACTAATACGAACGCCGCAATCAACACGATCATCGACCAGGTCGATAAGACTGTGCGCAACACCGCTTTCGCGATCTGTACGTGCATCGCCGAATTTCTGCACTTCAGCGATATTCAGATGAGCCATTCTGTCAGTGATGTTGCAGGCAGACCACAAGTTGACCACAACGACGCTTGCTACCCAAATGAATACCTTCGATAACGCGTTCAAGACTATGGACACCTCGCTTGCGGCGACGCCAGTTAGCAGCGGCTCCAACACTACTTCGCCCACCAACGACGATATCGGCGTCACTTTGTCGGACGCGGTGCAGTGAGTTTCTCACTCTCTTCAACCTCACGAATACGAACTGAGAGGAACAAAAACAGATTGGTTTCCTCGTCTCTCTCGGGTATCATCGCTTCCGGCGCGGCCCCAGGCTTCCCGACACTGGTGTCGAATCTGGACCCCATCATGTCCAAGGCGTTGGCTCAGTACAATATCACCCTCCCCGGCGCACTCTCGCTCGTTCACATCATGTGCGTATACACGCCCACGGCAAAACACTCGTTGATATTATCTCACAGGATGCTCGATGCTCAGCAGTTCTTTGTGGACGAGGGATTCACCCAGACGCTGGCGACACTTAATTTCTGAGAGACGCTGCTTCAATTGAGGGTTGTGGTGCCGTTTGCACAATCCAGTCCTGTCGTTGAATTACGAGTTCTGCGTTTGGTGTTCTATGCGAATGTGAATGATTTTTATTTAAAATGCCTCCGGCCTCTCTCAGCGCAATTATGGCTCTCCGTGGCAAATATACATCGAGTACAGTGGGATTTTGAAATGGCGAATGTTCTTATTGTCGAGATTCCAATCCATTCGCAAGCAGAGTCGGCCTTCGGAAAAGTATGCGAGCACGATAACGCGACAGATATACATCGAGTAGAGTGGGAGGTTGGTGAGTTTTTTTATTGCCGTTCCAGCCCATTCGCGAGCACATTCGGCCTTCGGTGAGATGCAATGGCAAGCGGGTAGGAGAATAAGTAAATGTTCCCTTCCCATGTTTCTGTGTCGTGCGAGTCGGGCTTAAAGTTAACGTCCGCCTCACCAGTAGATGAGTGAACGGCGAAAAATGAGAGGTGTCTCACCTCTTTTCTCCGTTCACCGCGCGACCAGACGTCCACAAAAATAGTCAAGATCGAACCAGTGGCAGCCATTTTTCGATCCCAGGTTCAGCAACAAAAATATCTCACGCCAATTCGTCCGTCCCATCGCGCGACTCAGAATGGATGAATGTTGCACGGTCAAAATCAGATGAGTGGCAGACATGTTACGCCAAGCCGGTACCAGATTAAAAAGAAAGAAAAAACTCAGGCCAAAGCGTCCGTCCATCGCGCGAATCGGGCGCGGGTGAATCAGTGGCAGACAGGGATTGTATTATGAACCACATCAAATGTCTCGCGGTTGGAAGTCGTTGTTCATTCTCAAGCACTGTTGAGCGATGTCGAGTAAGAGCCGTGAAACGAATGCTTTCTCACGGGCTCCGTCCTGGGTTTCCATCTATTCCTGCACTTTTTTTGCGCGTGCAGACCGACGAGAAATACCATATATCTCCTTGGGTACCCACGGAGAAGTTGGCTCAAAATACATGCCATGTGCGCCTGTGTTTAAACCAGGGAGCAGCTCAAAAAGAATGATGGCCTGCCATTGCGGTACCGGGAACTGGGTCTGGATTGAGAACTCGTGCAAGGCCACTCTCGGTAGGCGTATCTTGGTATCTCCGCCCGGACCCGAAACCACTCTGTTAGTGATCAATTCAATTGTCGAATCGCGTGGAACGGGTAGAAACGACGTCATGTGGGAAGGTGAAACTTCTGCGGCGAAGACCTATCGGACATGCCAAGTTGAATAATGATCAACCTCGGGACTCCCGTTGACTGATGAGCGACGGCACACACATCACACAAATTACGTATTGTCACCCTTGTCCTGGTCAATCATGTCCAAGCCATTCAAACTCTCCCATTGGTCGTGAACAAGGCGTGAACGCGGAACCCACGCTTATTTTCATCATTCTCATCGGCTCCATAATTACTTATCCCTCACAAGAGAATGCCGCCACGAGCAGATGACTCTGGAAACGCGCAAAACCCGCTGTCCGGATTGGTCTTGTCGTGGATGCGCCGGAGATGCAAACACAAATGCCTCATTTTTCTCTCCCATTCCCTCGCGTATAAAGGGCACTTGGCCGGTCCCGATTGCCAGGGCTCTTATTCTGTAGTGCACTACAATGGTTGCCTCCTCCCTTCGGCTCGCGGCGCTTTCGCTGCTACCCTCCGTCGCTTTAGGTCGGTATCTCTCTCATCAAGTTCAAATTCCGTGCTTAAAATCACTGTGCAGCCGCTCAAGTAGTATTCAACTTGGACATCGTCAACGTCCCGCTCGCCCCCGATGGCTTCGTTCGCGAGTAGGGGTGGTTCTGAAGCCCGAGCTAAGCTCTTGCTCACAACGTCCTAGCACCGTTGTTCCAAACGGGACATTCCCTGGTCCGACCTTCGCCGTGAACAAGGGCGACTCCGTTGTCATCCACACGCACAACAAGCTGACGGATCCCCTCATGCGTCGGAGCACCTCCATTGTATCATGTTTATTCAACCCCCACTGGAGAAATTCTGACTTTTCTTTCCAGCACTGGCACGGCTTCTTCCAGGCACGCACGTCCGGAATGGACGGCCCTTCGTGAGCCTTTCTTCAGGCCTGAAATACTAGTGCTTAATCACTTCACCATTGCCAGTTTTGTCAACCAGGTACGACGACCATCGGAATTAGATTTTCCATCATTATTGATCTCCTCGAATCAAGTGCCCTATTGCTCCTGGTGCCGAGTTCGATTACGTCTTCGATACCGCCGGTCAAACTGGAAAGTGGGTGTCTTCCTTCTTCCGCGCACAGAAATGCATATTTACTGGAATTTCAGCTACTGGTACCACTCCCACCTGTCCACGCAATATTGCGATGGATTGCGAGGTCAGTGTGCACCACTTTGCGCTCCCTTTTCGCTCATCACCCAAATGCGCAGGCGCATTTGTTGTCTATGGTCAGTTACACTTCGCCAGATAGTCGACGGTTCCTTAACACGCCTTAAGATCCCGATGACCCACTGAAGCACCTCTAGTAAGCCTCTCTCATTCAGTTACCTTTGCACCTACTGAGCATATTTTTAGCGACGTGGACGACGGCAAGTGCCGATACTCTGTTCTGGAACGCATGCTGACACCGGTGAAAACAAATCAGAGAGCACAATTATCACTCTCGGTACGCAACCATTCTACAGCCTGAACGAGCGGGCTATTGACGTTGGACACCAGGGGAGTGGTATCACGTTCTCGCCCCCGCCGGTCAAGATACCTTCTTCAAGACCGGTATCGTTCCGTGAGTGTCCTCGTTACCTACGGTATATTTCTCCCATTAAAACTATGTCTCAGCACCCAAGACTCTGGTATTTACCCACATTTCTGCTTTGGACTCGCATTAACACGGTTTCTCAGGCCTCATCAACGGGAAAGGGTCAGTACCGGATCTCCCAATTTAGACTCTCCGCTGAATCAAATTTAGACGTTATGTGGGCGGACCGCTCGGTACGGGCAGCATCTAATTCAAAACATGCCCCGCTTACAATTACCAGTTGACTACGCGGTGATCACCGTCAAGCAGGGTTTGCGCTACAGGTCCGAATTAATTACAAACTTTTCTCCGTCAGGAAACTCAATGAAACAGGTTCCGCGTTTTCGGGATTTCCTGCCGCCCCTTCATGACCATCTCGTTCGACAATCACACTTTTGGTTCGTCCCATGATGAGACTAATTCCTTCTTCGGTTAATGTACGTTTCAGATGTCATGGAACTCGACGGTGTCGAGCACGATCCCGTTGCATTCCAGAATGCCGACGTTTACGCGGGTAAATTTCTTGCTTCGTGGATGAGTTCAATATTTGACTGTCTCTCTAGCGCAGCGCATTTCACTCATCCTGCACGCCAACCAATCGGTGGACAACTACTGGGTAAGTTTCCGTCCTCTCTCTCCGCAGTAACATGATCTCATCCCAATGTAGATCCGTGCTCCGTGAATATTACCAGTTGCTATTTCGTACTTGTACTGACCTCATTGCACAGGCCGACCGGAGGAACCTCCGTGAGTATCTTCAGTTATATTCTCTACGAGCTGTACTGACCTGAGTCCACAGGCCAATAATCCCAACTGTGCGTTTTATGCTTATCAGCCTGAAAGCTCTTCTTCTGATGTCGACTCCAGTGAACCCCAACTTGACTCTCGCGATTTTGAGGTAAGCGGCCCGTCACGATCCTGCGGTACCCCATCTCAGGCCTATTAGATATGAGGGTGCGCCTGCAGTTGAGCCCACCACCGTCAACGTTCCTGGCCTGGCGATGGATGACGGTCTCATGCATGTATGTCTTTCAGAAAACACGATTGAAAATGAACTTAATCTATTTTCTGATAGCCCATTGCATCTCAAAAGTGAGCCAACTACATCCACTATCCTGACAGAGCCTTTAATGCTTGCTCATTAGCCCCGGAGCTCTTGGGTCGGGACCGCCGGACTTTGCGATGACGCTGAACATCGCTCAGCCTAACCCGCCCTTCTTCGACATCAACGGAATTGTGGGTCTCGCAACTACAGTGCGATGTATTTATTGACGATCTCGTTCAGTCGTATCTGTCCCCGTCCGTCCCTGTCCTCCTGCAACTGCTTAGCGGTGCGGCCAAGGTGACGAACGGCGCACTATATGTCAAATTTGGGTGAAAGACTGACGCGACACAAATAGCCCACGGATCTCTTGCCTTCAGAACAAGTGTATGCAGGCCACTTCCGACATTTTTGTATTAACCTTTCTGACTTGTGTTCAGGATCATCTTGCCCTCCAACTCGATCATCGAGATAAGCATTCCGGGAGCAGGAGGTGCGTCACTCAGTCAAACACTAGATTTAATATTAAACACACCTGCAGCTCACCCCTTCCATCGTGCGTTCAAGTTATATCCCATGTTGAGCCGTCCTGATTGCTGGCATAGTTCACGGACATAACTTTGACGTCGTTCTCGAGCCTAACGCGGTTACCCCGAACTTCGTCAACCCACCTCGACGTGACGTTCAACCGAGTGCGTATACATATTGACGCCGACCACGAATTGGGCTGACGATACACGAACAGTCAACGGCGGAAACACGACCTTCCGGTTCTTCAGTGGCAATCCTGGAGCTTGGTTCTTGCATTGGTGCGTTATACCCTCCCTCCCTTTTTTCCGTCTGAAGTTCTCTTGCAGCCACATCGACTGGCATTTGGAGGCCGGTCTGGCAGTGGTGTTCGGTAATCCCTTCGTGCTTTCCTGCAGATCAATTCCCTGACCACAATCTCAAACGCAGGCGAGTCGCCCGCTGCGAACATTAAAGGGAACCAGTCGCAGATCGTCATGCCTGACTGGTCAGCCCTTTGCCCCGAGTACGACGCGCTTGAGCCGGAGCAGCAGTGAAGGAATGGCAGTTTGGCGAACATCGTCGTGGCGGGGAAGCACATGAAGTCGAGTTAAGTGATGTATATATGTGCATAAGTATGTTGTAGTCGCGGGAATCATTTCCATTCTTTTTCATTTGCGTCTGCTCTGCGTTTCCCATCCAAGAACAGGCATATTGTCTTCAAAGAATCCCAAGATTGTGTGGATTTTGAGTTGCTGGTCTCTCGGAATTCCACGTCCAGCTGAACTCCTCCACATTGGGCTGATGCAACTCCCAGCATTGCATCGGTAAGAAGTAGAGTGGTCATGGACGAGAAGAAAACAACCCCAGAACAGGTAGTGCACTCATCGATGTCGATGAGCATCCCAAAGGATCCTTCTATGCACGTCTACTGAGCGGATTCTATATAATAAATATGGCCAGGCCGTGATTTTCCTCATGACTCCTCCATTTCATCTAGATCTCCGAGATCGTCGGAATGCTCAACCAATCGCCCAGCCTTTAATCCGTTCATGTCGTCCTCTCGGGCGTCAAGTCGGCGCACGGCAAACCAGAACGCGCATCCACCACCGCCGGCCAGGACGCCCATCACGGCGTAATTCCACACAAGGAGCGGGTCTGCAGCAAGCCCTGTGTGACAGTTAGCTTGGGAGGTTGCAATAGAGAATACTCCAGATAAGAAATTTGAACCCACATAGGAACCCTTCACCCAGGACCGCGCTCATAGCCACTGTCCCCATGAAAAGCGCCATCACAAGGGAACGCATATTGGCAGGTGCCTTCGAGAACGCATACTCAAACCCGGTGATGGATCTGCGGACCCGTCAGCATGAGGCACCAACGGACGCATTACGAACTGACGCGAAAATCTCGGAGAGCGCGATTAAGATGTATCTATTCACAAGCTTCGTGAGTTTCAAGCACAAAGGCGGCGCTAAACGTACGCAGGAGCTTGACGCCAAACATTAAGTGGAGAGACGCGTGGGTTTCCGGCCGTGTCAGTGCATGTCGCTGCAGTATAACCGCACGGACTAGTCTAGGAATGATTGTCTGCATACAAGAAAGCAAGCACGCGAATCACTCGCACCTGGTAGATTTGGTACTGGAGAAGAGCAGCCCAAACCATGGCGGCGGAGGCTGCATGGATACTACGGTGAGTACAAGGAGCAAAGGGTATTTAGAGGCGCATCTTGCCCACGAAGAAGCCTGTGGTAATGCGCTTGAGGGGCGTGTACCGGATCCGGCGTCGCTGAAGGGCGGGGTATAGCTGCGAATTGTGTAAGTGACCATGTCATTCTACCAAACAAAAAAGGAGCTTGCGGAATGTAGATACATACAAAAAAATCACACAAAGGAATGCACAGGACGAGCACCAAAGGGTCCAGATTCGACAACAGGTCATTCGGCATGCCATTTGTCGTGAGCGTGGCTGCCTGCGAGATAAGGTTATTGTTCAGCTGGCTGGCAGTGAGCCCTGTTCGTTTCTCTATGTTAGTGCACACTCAGGCAAGTCTTCGAATTGAGGCGCACAGTATATAGGGAACCAGGCAAATACAGCACAAGCACTCGATCCACGGCGCACCTCGTCCACCCACTCGTCATCGAACGTCATCCAGGACGGCCGGGCAGCGGGCAAAATGCGGCTCGGCTTTGCCGCATCCCAAAAGTCGGGCGCAGTGAGATTGCGCCAAGTACGCACGGGGTTGGGATTCCAACGACCCTTGGATGCGAACCGGAGTAGGCGTACAAAGGTGGCGAAGACTGAGCCTGTTGGCGGAGAACGAACGTAGCGCTTCCGGCCCATGAATAGGATGATGGGGCAAAGTAAGAAAGCGACTGTTGGAGCCGTGAACGCCTGTAATTTAGTTAGATTGTGCATAAGTTTACTAACAAAATCGTAGTTTATACTTGCCAACCAGAAGCCAACGTACTGTCATCGCTAGTATGAAGCATTCCGTTAAGGACACAAGGGTGAGTTTACGCGCCTTTTCGCAGTAGGTCATCAGAACCTGCCCAAAAAGCGAGCCAACGTTGATCATGAGGTAGAAGTACATATAGATGCGAGAGACGGTCAGGGCAGGATCGACAATGACCTGTTCGCCGCTGGCTATTGTGATAACGAAGGGCTTGGTGCGCCTGTACTGCTCTGCAACGAGCGGCGAGATATTCGCTTTGAATAGACCAGTCCCTGATTGGCATCAGCCGAGATTCGCTTTTGGAAGATAATTTAAATCGGACCGAGTCCCACAGTCATGAGGGCCACCAGAAAAATGACCAAGGCCGTGTCAGGATGCTCGATGACCCCAGGGACAGCTGATATGATGAGTATAATATGCCCAAGCAAGGAAATTGCAACGCCGACGGAGATAGTGTCGAAGCGACCAAGATGCACGTCTGCAATATATGCGCCGGCGAACGGAGTAAGGTTTGCCCTGCAGGGTGAATATTAACCTCTGTGAGTGGAACATTCTGGCTGCACACCAGAGTTGATAGGATATCGTGATGCCGGTGGACGCATGCTGGCCTGAATGTCGTTGAGAGAATAAAATAAGAGAGTGGGACTCTTCCTTGCCTTTGCCAAGGGCGCCAGACTGTCCATCAAAAAGGCCAGCACCAGTATGTGAACCGACAGGAAGCGGATATTGAATAAAATTGGTCTGTAGGCATAAAGTACACCGTTGTTCTCTGAAGGAAATTCTTTTTCTTACGAAAACAACGCCAGCGCCATAGTACTGGGGGAAATAAGCAGCGGGCCATGGTACCGAAAATGGCTGGTACCGAAAATCGCTCAGCCAGCTCCACGATCGCAATCACTGTCAAGTTGTATACTGCTGAGTAAATTGGTGGGAAGACATGGAAAACGCACAGTAGGCATTCCATGGAATCGCATCTCCGACGCGCCTTAATGTTGCAAGCTCCTCCTCGGTCGGACAAACCAAACCGTCATGTATTCCGTCGACTTCGTGCAGTTTTGATGCCCTTCCGCCGTTCATCTCGTATTCTTCCCCGTCAGTTCCCTGCAAAGCAGAAGCTCGTCCAGTCGCTGTGGCAGGCATTGCAGCAATAGCAACGGACCCAATCATCGCTTTCGCTGAGGTTGAGGGGTTCATACCCATAAAAATTGGAAAGATAAAACTCACATAAACACCCCAGCCTGCTCCAACTTACCACTCAAACAGTGGCTTTAGAAATAACCGTACCGTTGAACGGCCGTGGCCCCCGTTTTTCCAGTGGCCATCGATGCAGTAACCCATAACTGTCCCGTCTGCGAGGGAGGAAAAATCCTCGGCGGGATGGACACGGCACTTGTTCAACGAGTGCCATTTACCCGTCGCAAAGGTCACGGGCGGCAGCCCTATGTATGGAAACCATAACCAGGACGTCACCTGGTTCGATCCGGAGGCCTGGCGTAGCGCTCAAGTGGGTAACATTTCTGGCACAGAGCCGATGCTTCAAGGTTTGCAGAGATGTCCCACGCCAACTGGAGATCATGTCGCATTGTGTGCAATGAGCATTCCGCAACTTATTCTCAGCTCGTACCTCGATGTCCCAATTCGAAACGCATTTCCGAGTCATGCTGGATTGTGTGAAACAAAATCGTGGATGCGATGCTCCTTTCAACATCGCCGAGATCTTCGATGTCCAGGACAATCATAATGTATGCGCAATTGAAGTGGAGCCGAGGATATTGAACGGTGGTTGTGGGGCATAAAATTCACCGGGGAAGCTTGAGCGACTCCGAATATATGTTCGGTTGAAGGGACGATCGCTCTGTGTTGAAGATGAAGCGTGACTTCAACCTGGATGAACATCAATTCCGTCAGGCGAAAATGTGTACCAAGTTCATCCAAGTTGGCCGAAGAGCATGTAAGTACTTGGAAAGCAAGTGGACTTCGGTCCGCGGTGGAGGTCCCGTTCGTCGCTTCAATGCTTGGGTTGACAAAGCGGGGTCGTTCGGCCAGCGAAGTAGCTGTAACCTGGGTGTATGAGCAGAGTTGAAATCAAGACTACAGCGATTTCCCAGAAGCACAGTGCTTTGGTTGTTGAACATTTCTTCCCAGTTGATCAGTGAAGATAAACCGAACCCTTAACTGGGGCTGACGGCAAGTTGACGGTGACTACCGCCGAAAGTTGGGACTCTCAAGTAAGTACATTCGGTGAAGTATGGGTACTTGCCAACGCATGGAGCTTCAGGCTTTATGAATATCATGGGGTCCGACGACGAGAAGTGAGACGAGCCCGTGATACATAGACGCCGCCCAATTTTCTGGTGGTCTCCACCTTTTCCAAAAGTCATCTTGTATACGGCATCTTGACGGCATCAATCAAAGAAGAGTCAAGATCCTAATCAAAAGTATTAGCGAGGCGAATTTTCTTGCGGCGGCCCAGCTTCACGACGCTCAGCAATCTGCCGTTCGCGCCATGACCTATGTGCTACCCCCCAAAATGTGGGCCCCTAGTCCTGAACCGCCTTGACGAATTCTGATGAGGTTCTCAGCCTAGGACCGACGGTGCGGCGTTCGAATTTCGTTCAGGATCGAGCGGGAATGTCTAATGGCCTGACTTGCTCTTCCAGCTGCTGGGGATCCTCTTCAATTGGGGCTTCCTTGGGGTTTCTGTGGTACAACTATGTACGTGAGCGCTTGGAGCAAGCATTCAGAATTGAGCCAACCGACATCCCATCCGTTCTATGCCACAGACTTCTACCACGAAAACTTCCGGCATGACCGCGCCCCCATAAAGCTTCTCGGTGCGTCCTTTCTCTCTCATATGTCTCTGTGGTCATGATCCTAACTTCACAGGTGTCGTCTCGTAGTTTATGTGGTAGCCCTGCTTGACGTCCTGCAAACCGTTATGATGACTGCCGACGCGTTCCACTGGTTTGTATACGGCTTTGACAGCCTCATCGCATCGGACCAGCCCTTCCTGAACTCGTGGGATGTCCCAGTTCTTGACTCTATCATCGCCCTCATCGTGCAGGCATTTTACTGTTGGCGCATCTATATCCTACGCAAGGGTTTCGTAATCCCGCTCGCCGTTCTTCTCGTGAGTACAAGTCCTCTCCTCCCGTGTGATATTGTTTGTTATATTAACCATAGCCACCCAGGTTTCTTTAACGCAATTCGCTGCAGGTATCGCTACCGGGATAAAGGTACCTATATGCACACCCCTCACTCATTCCTCCACCACCATCATCATTTTCCCTGGGGTATTCATCACCACGCACTAACGACGAATGTACAGGGACACCAGCTGGGCCACCTTTCTTTGATCTTCGAGACTGCCGCCTCAGAAACGGTGCGCATTCTGTTCCCCGGCCGTTGCCGAAATCTCCTTCCCTTTGTCTGGGATGCATGCTGATTGAATTCCCACGGGAGTAGGTGTGGCTTGCGGGCGGTGCGGTGGCCGATGTTGCTATTGCAGGGGTGCTGTCTTGGACGGTGCGTTTCATGTTCCATTCCATCAGCTAGTTCAAAGCTGATGACTTATAAAACCGTCTTCCATGCGTCCATCCATATTATCCGTGATTGAATCCAGCTTCTCCGCAAGCGAAAGCACTCCCTGCCGCCGAACCATACCATAATCTCGCGGCTCATTCGGCACACCGTTGAGACCAACGCCCTCACCGGTACGTTGCGCCGCCGTCTCCCATCCCTGACTAATCAATCTATTTTTCCGGCAGCCAGCGTCGCGGTGATTGCTGTCATACTGTTCTGGGGGGCTCAGGTACGTCGTTGCACTCCCAAGTGCCATTATTAAACTGACGACGCACCCATGGTCGGCAGGACACTGCGTTGGTTGCAACTCCGTACGTGTTCAATTCGTATTCTTACAAGCGGCTACTCGGCCGCTTCGCGGCCTCGCATCCCCTTCCGCTGATGGCGGAGTTAAAAGGCGCAGACGGGGTAATATCGGATCACGAGAGGGTCAACTGACCAGCGGAGATTGAAAAGGCTTCGGACGGACGGACAGACAGCTTAATTTTATAAAGAGGGTAATTCCGCTCGCCCCTCGTTCCATTTCATTCATCCTTCCTTGATCATCAGAAATGCCATCCTTGGGAAACTGTACGTTGTTCCGTCTTGATTTGGGTTTCTTTGGATCATAACGGAATGTTCACGCAGATGTACGTTGCCATCTCCTTGGTTTGTGCTTCCTTTCATTTTCGTGATGTTCACAAGACACCAACTGTTTCCTGGCGCTTTTGAATAATCGCCTGAACAATGCGAGCAGTGTCAACCAACGGAGCCACGGCATGGTTTCGCTGCCCATTCCAGGGCCCAACTTGGACCTGCCGCGTCATAGCACCAACTCGCACCATCACGCTGGCTCTATGAAAGTGCACGTTCAGCGCCAGACGGACTCGTCGTACGAGTCGGTCCATGGCGATAGCTATATTCAGGTGGGTTGTTTCATTCAACGTCAACGCATGGCTACTGATGTGACCTATCCCACTCTACACTCCGCAGAAACCGAGCCCGACCTTTGCGCAGCCCAGATCGGCGTAGAGATGAGAAGGAGGCTTTGTCGACATTGTTCGTTGGTTTTGTGTTATAGGTAGTGGAATCCGCTTTGACTCGGACCTTTTCTCTCCCAGAAGGTTCACCAAAGTAGTAAATCAAAAAAGTCACTTCAACTGCTACTACTGCGCCGCCATCAGCAAATCACATGGTTGAATTTCTTGTTTCAACTTCGAGTTCGACCTCACTTGAACACTCCCAATTTTGACAACAGAGATTGAGGTTGAATTCTTATACTACACCCATTCTATTTCAATAAAGATGTACTTGAAGAACCCATCATCCGGGTCGAGGAATGTTGGCTGAGTCGCCTAACGGCGGGGGTCCATTTTGAACGGAATGGGATACTAGGCGTTCAGAACCAAGTGATCATGCCATGATAGGAGAAGAAGAAATGCAGGTGGTAGCGAACGATGTGAGCCAACAATTGCCCTAAATAACAACGGGCGCGGGGCATCAGAGAATGCATCGCTTCATGCGCCAATGTGACCTAGCGTGAACTTCTACTGACATGGACTTTCATTGGTGGGTGCTTTTACTATTACTGAAAGCCTTGTTCATACTCAACTTATGTACAATACAGTTCAGCATCCCTCCTACGACACCTAATAACCGAAGATCGCCATTGGCTGGTATGGTTCCTCCAAGGACTTGATTTCTTCGTCGGTCAGCTTCACATGGATAGCACCTTGAGTCAGAATTGCTAAAGTCAGCACTCAAATCGATGCCAACGAAATGAGCGTGTGCACCAGCAACGTCGGCGAGGTTGTCGAGCGAGGTGGTTCCGATGATGGGAGCAGAGACGCCTGTTGAGCGAAAGAAACGAATGAGTTCAAGGTACCAATGTCGGTCGTTCAGGAATTCGTACCGTCCTTCGACAAGACCCAGGCAACCGCCACCTGCGCCATACTAATTGTTGAACCACAGCCCAGAAGCTATGCACCTCGGGCATCGGGCAACTCGGACATCCCCGTATGTTCTCTACTTTTCTACTATGTTCTCCCACGGACCCGTAATGACTCAGTCCTATAATGACTCGTTCCTTAGTGACTCATATGTACTCATCCTCTAGTATTTAAGCAGCGCTGTAATCTATGTATCTAAAATCAATTTATCGTGCACCCAAATATTATTTGTGTCTCAGAGAACCACTGCGTGTTCTCACCAATCAATCAACTCGTCTATTCTCAACAGGTTATGGGCCCCGGCCTAAATCTTTGAGACAGCTTACACTTGAACTCTACCATCTATTCACCGAGTACTTCCGTCTTATTGCCACACCGATTAAATGTCTACATCAAATTCAACCACTCAAGGTTCATCGAGCATGTACCGGATTGAGCCGCTCCAGGATGCCAATTGGCTAGGCTGGAAGCGTCGTATCACCTCAATTTTGAGGGATCGAGGTTTGTTGAAGTATGTCTTGGGAACTTTACCCCGTCCGACACCTGCAACTGCTGATACTCCGACCGCCGCTGAGCTTAAATCTATGGAAGAATGGGATGACAATGACGCTCGCGCACAGACTCAAATTGAACTGACGTTAAGCGACTCACAGATGATTCATATCTCTGGAGCTACGACTTCTGCGCGAATGTGGAAACAGCTTGTCACTGTCAAGGAATCTCGCGGGAAATTGGGAATTCTATCTATGCGCCGCCGGCTCTATCGGACTACTGCCGATGAATCTACCGACATTTTGGCCCACATTACTGAACTTAGGGAAATCCAAGAACAGCTTCACCTTATGGGTAGTTATGTATCTGATGATGATTTCACATTCTTACTGCTTACATCTCTTCCTGAGAACTGGGACCAATTCACTACCGCTTATCTAGGTGCAAACTTCACTGCTGTTCAGGCTACTGCCAGCTCTACTACTGGTACTACACAGGCACCAACTTCACTTGTATCCACCCTTCCAATCACGTCTTATGAACTTATTGCAATTATCCTGGAGGAATATCGCCGCCGCTTGGAAAAATCGGGCGCAGACTCATCATTAGTCTCGAGGGGATCGAATTCGAGTTCGAACCGATATCCCAAGTCTGAGAATAAATCCACCGGCTGTAATTGTCCATCAGACAGCATATGTTCAAATTGTGGTCGGAAATACCACTGCAAACACAAATGTTTCGCTAAAGGTGGAGACCGTGAAGGCCAAGGACCGAACCGAACGTCAGGGAAATCTAAATTCAAACGCAAAGACCGAGCTAACCAGGCCAACCAATCTGCGAACACGGACTTGACTGATGGTTCATATTCATGCCACATCAAGGAGGAAGTTGACACTTGCCTCACTGTTAATTCGTTTAAACCTACGGATTGGATTGCTGACTCTGGAACATCGTCTCACATTTGCAATTCAAAGGATTTATTCATGGATTTTACCCCACTCACAAACCATGTTATTACTGGTCTAGGTGAGCATAAAGTTCAGGCTCTCGGAAAAGGCATGGTTAAATTGGACTTCAAAGTCGACGGGGAATATGTGACAAATGTCCTTAAAGACGTACTGTACACCCCCGAAGCAGCCAATAGCCTTCTATCCATAAGCAAACTCGATGACGCCGGAGGCGAAGCTATATTCCGCCGCGGATGGTGTACATTGATAAGCCCTAAGGGAAATAAATTAGCCACAGCAAAGAAGATAGGTAAACTTTATTTACTGGATGCCAAACCTCCTAAAGAGGACCATTCAAATGTTTCCAGAGAGTCAAGCGAGACATGGGACTCACTGCATAGGAAATACGGACATCTGTCAATTTCGTCATTGGAGAAACTTGTGAAAGGTAATTTAATTAACGGACTGACTATATCTCCAGATAGCCCGCCATTCTCACAATGCGAAGCTTGCATTCAAGCAAAACAGCACCGTCGACCTTACCCCCAGGAATCCGAGGACAAAACCACAGAAACTGGTGAACTTACCCATTCCGATGTTTGGGGACCCGCACGCGTCGCGGCTATTCCAAGCCACTTGGCCCTTTCCAACGCCAAATACTATATCTCATTTACAGATGAATTCTCTCGTCGATGCACAGTATTCTTCATGAAGCACAAGTCAGAGGCAACCCAATGTGTCAAAGACTATGTTACATACCTGGAGCGTCGGAAAATGTCACCGAAATCTATTTGTGTTGACAATGGAGGAGAATATATCAATAAAGAACTCATCCGATGGTGTAAAGAGAAAGGA
The DNA here is from genome assembly GCA_014925785.1 of Mycena galopus ATCC 62051. Lineage (NCBI taxonomy): Eukaryota > Fungi > Basidiomycota > Agaricomycetes > Agaricales > Mycenaceae > Mycena > Mycena galopus. The sequence continues at coordinate 28,701 of WIQG01000359.1, read as the reverse complement.
ATTGACCTACAAACGACCACACCCTATTCACCCTCCCAGAACGGCATTGCTGAACGTTTCAATCGCACCCTTATGGAACTTACCCGCGCGATGCTTATTGCTCGCAATCTACCATCTTTCCTGTGGGCAGAGGCAGTTACTCATGCTGCATATCTTCGAAACTGTTCTCCTACCAGAGCTTTAAATGGGAAAACCCCTCATGAAGTCTGGACCGGCAATAAACCCGACATGTCGCATTTACGGGAATTCGGATCCGATGTTTGGATACTCACGGAATCCACCAAACCTGGCAAAACTGTTGCCAAGTCCAACAAGTACATTTTCGTTGGATATGCAGAAGGACCTAAAGCAGTTAAATATTGGGATAAATCAAGCAGGCAAGTGAAAGTCTCACGAAATTTCGAATTTTCGGACATCAAGCCGAAAGAGATTGAAGTGGAAGTAACCACAAGACTGCCGCTTGAGGGGGAGCCAGGGAAGACCAATCAGCAGCCTTCTACCATTCAATCAGCTGCCACTCCACCCGAAATTAAACCAACTCCTGTACCTGCCACTCCACCTTCTCCTACCATACCTCCAGAGCGAACACCTTCACCCGTACCTAGGGAGTCATTATCCAACCTTCCATCACCGTTTAAACAGGCTCACTACGCACCTCAGGGATTAAATCCTATCCCGCTTCGCAAGTCTACCCGTGATGTCCCAGATCATAATTATCGGCAACTTCACAACCCCCAATCACGCCTTCCCGCGGCTCACAGTCCGCGTCGTCCTAATGCTTCAAAAGATGAATCACAAACCAACGAGGACTCGTCTGAAGCAGCTGAGTCAAACTTTGTTTTCTTAGCTTCACATCCAAACATTGACGACACACCTCACAACCTTTCCGAAGCTAAATCATCATTAGAATGGGACGGATGGGAAAAGGCAATGGAGACCGAATATCAGACACTTCAGTCGATGGGCACATGGAAACTCGAAGCCTTACCTGAGGGAAGAAAAGTCGTAGGTTCCCGATGGACGTTTGACAAGAAGTACGACAACCTGGGAAATGTTATCAAGCTCAAGGCGCGACTTGTAGCGCAGGGTTATTCACAAATCCCAGGAATGGACTATGTCGAAACCTTCTCCCCAGTTGTTCGCCTTGATTCGCTTCGTGCCATACTAGCTATAGGAGCAATCAAAGATATGGAAATTCAACAGCTCGACATTAAAGGAGCTTACCTTAACGGGGACCTCAAAGAAGAGATCTACATGCGTCAACCAGACGGTTATGACGATGGTAGTGGACGCGTTTGTCGCCTCTACAAGACCCTCTATGGTCTCAAGCAATCCGGCCGCGAATGGAATCGCAAATTGAATACAACTCTGGCCGAATTTGGTTTCAAACATACTGAAGCTGATCATTGTGTTTATACACGCACCATTGGGAGTAGAACCTCCTATATCACTGTTTGGGTCGATGATTTACTTATCCTTACCGAAGACACTGCAGAAATGGAAGAATTAAAGCACTCACTGCGGCAGAAATTCACCGTCACGGATCTTGGCGAGCCGAAACTTCTCATCGGGCTTGAGATCAACCGTGACCGCGCCAACCGCACCATCTCCATTTCCCAGGCCAGCTATATTGAGCGCATGCTTCGGAAGTATGGGATGGACAAATCCAAACCAGTTTCGACCCCAATGGATCCAAACCTCGTCTTGACAAAGCGCACAGATACCGCCGACATAAAGCCAGATGAAAGACTAAGTTCTAGTTTTGGCTCTATCATCGGATGGCTTCTCTACCTTGCTGTTACATCCAGACCAGATATTTTGTTCCCGGTTATCAGAGTTAGCCAGTATACGAGCAATCCTGGACCGACACATTGGATGACAGTCAAGAGAATCATGCGATATCTAAACGGACACCGCTACATGCCAATCACTTACAGTTTTCTGGCAATCAGTGAGGACGCAGATCCTTTTGAATTCTTCGCCTACACCGACGCCGACTTCGCTGCAAATCCAGATGACCGCAAGTCGATTTCTGGATATGTATTTCTTCTAGCTGGAGGGGCAATTTCTTGGAACTCCAAGAAGCAAACTACTGTTGCACTCTCTAGTACTGAAGCCGAGTACGCCGCCTTAGCACACGCTACCCGCCAAACAATTTGGCTTCGCAATCTCTTTTCAGAACTAGGACTGGAACAGCCTTTATCCAGCCAAATTTTCTGTGACAATCAATCTGCTATTGCGATCTCTCATGACCCCCACTTTCACGCTAGGTCAAAACATTTTGATGTTCAAAATCACTTTGTTCGAGAGAAAGTTGAATCAGGTATTATTGACGTTACCTATTGTCCAACTGATGAGATGGTTGCCGACCTATTTACGAAAGGACTTCCTAGACCTAAGCACGAGAAATTCTCTGCGGAAGCTGGGATGAATCCGACTTGAGGGGGAGTGTTGAACCACAGCCCAGAAGCTATGCACCTCGGGCATCGGGCAACTCGGACATCCCCGTATGTTCTCTACTTTTCTACTATGTTCTCCCACGGACCCGTAATGACTCAGTCCTATAATGACTCGTTCCTTAGTGACTCATATGTACTCATCCTCTAGTATTTAAGCAGCGCTGTAATCTATGTATCTAAAATCAATTTATCGTGCACCCAAATATTATTTGTGTCTCAGAGAACCACTGCGTGTTCTCACCAATCAATCAACTCGTCTATTCTCAACACTAATCCCGCGCTTCTTTGCGATTTGCTCAACTCTGATTCATAATCATGGATGGCCCATAAAGAAGTTTTGGAGGGTAACTCACCGATTCACGATTGCTTGGCCCGCAGGAGACTGGGTGTATAAGTTGGCCGACATCCTTAGGGACGAGTGATTAGACGGAAGAATGTCAGAATCCCATATGTAGACGTACATGTCCGTTTGCGCGCGGGTCGACTGCTGAGTCAAGGGACGAGAGAGGGCACCACGTGCGAGGGGGGACCACGGGATGGAGCCAACACCGAAAAGCTGCAATGCGGATTGGCTTGGCTACAAAATTACGCAAGTGAGAGTCCGGGGAACTCACCTTCAATGTCGGGAACATCTCGCGCTCCTCCTCCCTGTACAGGAGCGAGTAGTGATTCTGCATGGAGATGAACGGCGTAAGTTTGTTGGTGATGGCATAGTCTTGTGCCACAATTTCAGCATGACTGCTTTACGATTTGCAAAAGGATGTACGTACTTTGCATTGCGTGAACTGTGGCAAATGATGATTGAGACATAAGAAAAACGGGAAGGACGGTGAAATGGACTGACACTCCCAAGCAGCGCACGAGGACATTCCAATATAGCGGACAAGCCCGGCCTTGACGACATCGTGGAGCGCGTGCATCTGCATCCAGATACATAAACGGGCGAGCCCAAGACAATAGAGAGCACCTACAGTCTCCTCAATCGGGGTGTTAGGATCGAAACGGTGGCCTGATGTGATGCTGTGAAGCTGCGGAATTAAATGCGCAGAACGAATCTATCTTACATTGCAAGAGGTCGATGTACTCCAAGCCCAAAAGCCGCAGACTATGCTTCACCGAGTCAAAGATGTGCTGTTCGAGCGCGCGCGTTAGCTACACCGAATTGGAATGAAATGGAAAACTAACTTTGCGGCTGAGGCCGTACTGGTTCACGTATCCCGCCGCGTCGATATCGGGGCTCGCAAACAGTGTGTCGGTGTTCCTCCCCACTGGAGCGAACAGCTTCGTCATCACAACTATTTCGTCCCGGGGCAGGGTGTGTTTCTTGATGGCGCGACCGAGTATTTCCTCGGAGAGACCATTGGAATAGATCTATTCACGATCAGGCTGGCTGCGTGCAGGTTGGGGATGGATGGAGCCGTACGTTGGCGGTGTCGAATGTGTTGATCCCCGCGTCAAAGCTGATATGTGGATAATTCAAAATGACATGCATCGATGAAGGGCTACATGGAATCGATAAATTCGGTTTACGCAGCCTTGATGTGCTTGGTGGCCTCCTCTTCGGGGAGCACCCATTTGCCGCACCAATTCGGGTCGCCATATGACATGCAGCCTAGGATTGGAGTATGAGAATGAGGTTACGAGTGGTAGGCAAGTCAGTGCAAGAGACGAACGAACCTAGAATGATTCTTGACACTTTCAGGCCGGAAGTACCAAGCCGAACTGGGGGTCGCCAGGATGAGCGCCACTAACAAGACAAGAAGGAGGACACACCATATTGCATTTTTACAGGAGATGCCATGGGTTGCTGTGTGGTTCGAGTTGAGATGAGGCGCCGCGTTTAACTGAAGACAGTGTGCTGCTGTTCGAAGCGCCGAGTGTAGTACGATCAATCAAGTAATTTGTCAACTTGCTGATGAACTGCACCGTTCCGTCCGTCGGTGCGTTCCAACGAGGCTTGCCCGTTATCACAGAGCGCAATACGCTGTGTCGGTAGAGGTTCCGGTGTGATCAGTGTGCTTGTGGGTACTGAACAGCGCAATACGATCAATCTGCGTACGCTGACCTTAGTCCGGTAGGGCATGCAACTTTGGTCAGAGGTGTAGTCTGATTTCGGTGGAGTAATACCAACGCCCGGTGACTGACTGCACCTGCTTGCCGCATATTTCTTCTGGAGGAAAAACGTTCAGGGACAAGATGCCAAGTACATTTCAATGAGTAGGAATTGAGGTGCGTGAACGAAGTTGAAGAAATAGCGGTGCTCCAAGGCATACCACGCCTGCTGCATGTAGGATTATTCCGCTCCGCTCGACGTACTGGCTGGATGCGAAAAGCGATAAGATAAGATAGCCGAGAGCGAGCACGCAGGCACATTTATCGGCGCTTGAGGTCCCCTGAACTGCGCCACACTTCTAACGTCTCGATCCCAGTTGTTGCAGAAAATTGTATCCATTGAAAGGGTCCGTGGAACATATGCGTCAACTGTCTCCTTCCCAGAAGACATCCAACCATCGCTATCTCCGTCGCATAAGATTATGGGTATTGGGACGAAAGATGCTCTATTTGTCGTCCTGCGAACGTGATATATGAAGACGGACGGCGCCAGCGCAGAGCTGCAACGTGTCTATTCGCACCTGAGCCACGTCAGTCGGCGACGCTCGCAGCGAGCGAAGCAACACACCTTCCGGACGACCAGCCTACTTGTTCGCCGTACTCCGTTTCTTCATCCCGCTTTTCTTCTTGCCTCCACTCTTCTTCTTCCCGGTCTTAGCCTTCACCTTCCTCGTTGGTGTAGGTGTAGGCGTGGGCGCAATGCTGGTAGTCGGTGCCGCGCCCCGGAGACGCACCCGCCCGTCCTTGAGCGTCTCGGTGATGATCGGGCTCGCGGCGGGGCGGTATTTGTGTTCTTTCGAGTACCTGCGCATCTCGTTAGCTTACCTCTCGATCTGTGTTTCAAAAAAACCCCAAATCCGAAAAAGGGGGGGAGGCGCACCGACTGGCATGCACGATTTTGGGGGGGCCGCTGGGGCGCTGGAGCTGGTACGCAAGGTAGAATGCGATGAAGATGGAGAGGATGAGGCCGGCGCGTTTCCACGGGGAGGGCGTCGGCTGCGCGGAGCGCGCTGCGGACTGGTCCTCGGTCTCGGGGGAGTCCTCGTCGTCGGCCTCGACGTCGGAGGAGGGGGTGTCGGGTTCGGGTTTGACGGGAGCATCACCCTCGTCGGTGGGAAGGAGAGTGTATTCGGCCGTCGACTGCGCCATCAATGAGAAGGAGAGGAATGCAGTTATTTGGTGCTGTGGTCTCACTGGAGGCCTATGGCACTGATTCATAACAGGAACAGGTCATTGATCCGAGTTCAATTCCCGGATTTGTCGCCGTGAGTGACTTTGCCTCAGAATAATGATGCCGAGGCCATGAAACTAAATGTTTAGAGCCCTATTTCGCATCACCCAACATAATTTATTTGGATTGCTACTAGCCCAGTAACAATCTATTATTCAGGCAAACTATGTACCCTCTTATATCAAACGAGGTACGAGTTAGAGATATAGAGTGTCTGTCAAGAGAGACAAGTACCCTCTCTACGACGTGGCGTCGGCAAACGCTTGCGCCTGAACGTTATACAATTCAGCATATTCGCCCCCACACGCCATCAGTTCCTTGTGGGTGCCCGTCTCGATCGCCTCGCCATCCTTCATACATCTAGTCGAATTAGAAAGGTACGCGACCAAAATGTCACAATCTCACATTATTAGGTCGGCATGTTTGGTCAAGTGGCCAAACCGATGCGTGACGAAAATCATCGTCTTGCCCTCGCCGGATTCGCGAAGATGCTGGAATAGTTGTTGTTCGCCCTTGGGGTCCAACGCGGAGCTGGGCTCGTCCGCCACGGCAAACCGGATGCGGCCCGAGAGAAAGCGCATGAAGGTGCGAGATCTGAAATCATATCCGTTAATGGACCTCGCTGAGAGTACTAGTTAGAGTCCTCACGCGACAAGGCGCTGCTTTTCACCGCCTGTGAAATACATTAAATCATGTAGCTCGACCGCAATGAGATACAAATAGAGATCCGCTGCGCACCTGAAACCTCGGCCTTCTTTTCTAAATTCTCCAGGATGGACTTCAACTTCTTGTGCTTATGTTTGTCCAAGTGCGAGCCGCGCGCGGTGTTAACGGGCGTCAAAATCGTGTTCAGCCCGTCGTTTTGTCGCTTGATAACCTCCGCCGCGCCGCCCAACACCGCCGCCCGCATGACCACGTCGACCTCATCGAGGTGCTCTGGATTACCCAGCCCAATATTTTCAACGAGGCTCAGCGGGTAGAGCTTAAGGTCCTGCGTCAGCATCGCTTGCACGTTGCGTAGATCCGCAATGCGGTAGCTCCGAATGGGCAGCCCGTCCACGAGAATCTCGCCAGAATCGACGTCGTAGAGACGATTCAGGAGCTTGATTATGGTGGATTTACCACTTCCATTGGCGCCGACAATGACTACGAGGTGACCGGCAGGGATCTTGAGCGAGACGTTCTTGATAGCGTTGTCCTTGGACTTTCCTCCGGGGTAAGTAAAGGAGACGTTCCTTCAGAGAAAGACGGGTGAATCTGAACAAGTAAATAAGATATTAGGCGAGCGGACGTACCTGAGCTCAAATTCCATCCCCTTGTTGCTGCTAAGTGAAGAGTTTGGATATGCTTCGCTACCGTCTTGGATTTTGTTCACGACGCTCTCCATATCATACAATTCCTTGATAAGGGAACAGGATTCTGCCGCTAGCGTAAAGTCTTGGTATATCATCCGAACGGTGAAATTCAGTGCCTGCGCATGCTGTTGAAGGATAGCGAAAGAGGTGATTGTGAAACTCTTAGGATCAAGAATCGCATTCGCAGCCCAAAACAACTGTAGAAAATGTGTGTGAATTTGGTGCATCATGATTGACATGAATAAACCAACGGTTGGCAGATCCCCAGTCAGGCGTATAAGCATGTCCATGAATGGGGTAGCTCGCAACGCATATGCGGCATGGAGTGGGGCGTCGGAAGTGTTGCCCAATCTATTTCTCGCCTTCTTAAACTCTGGGAAGCATCCATGAATATCCGGTTCGGGCTACTCAGAGCTCACCGGCAGTTATCCATGCTCCGATGTTAGCAGAAACAACATCCTCCCGGAAGTCGTCAGACGCAAGCAAACTGAGAGCCCGAAGCCGAAGGTAGTCAATATTGTCGGAATAGACTACGTATGCTGGAGGACAATATGCTCAGTGCCAGAACGATGTGAATGCTGAAACTCACCTTTCATCCACAGGTGGCGGCTACCTTTACTCACCAGCACCGGGCTTATCAACGATAGCACAGTGAATACCAATCCTCCATTCATTTGTTGAAAGATGAAAAGAATTTGGCTCGCAAGTTGGAATGCGCACTCAAAGAGTCCAGAGAGGATCAGGAAGGTATGCCACATTAGAGCAGGAGAAAGGTCCGCCTTCGTATTTTTATCTGGCGAAGGAATGATCGAATGTGAACTTGTCGCGCGAAGCTGCACTCACGTACCTGCTGCTGTGGGAATATCCAACCTTAGCCTTTCTGTGACCTTTTCAGCGTCTTGGACGGCAGGTAAGGCAGACCCGCAAACCTCGTAAAAAGTATTCCTCGAAATGTAGCTTAACGCGAGTTTCGAGCATGGGGGTAACATGATTTCTGAGCGGGCACGATTGAAGATTGCGCCGAAAGAAGTGTAAAGACCAACTTTGCCCAATAGATGGTCGACGATGACATGAGGCATGCTATTCGAATGACCACCGCTTGGAAAATCGCATTGACATCAGTATGGCCCTCAAGCAGGCCAATTTCAACCTGAAACATGGCTCCGTCAGCGTCGTCAACAGGTGGAATGAATCAATAGAGATACTGTTTTCAAAAGCCTGGTGGACGTGTATAGCATCAAGGTTCTTTCCATGGCGACTCCGAATCCGAGAACTGTGACCAGAAGAACGAGGACCGGGCTCAAGAGGTAGATTTCTGTCAGGAATCGCGAGATATTAGGGATGAAAGATAGCGTTTCGGTCCATTTCTTCCATTGCGAAAATTTTGGGGAGGGGGAGAGTGCCGACGAGAATGATTCCTTGGGAAGGAGAAGTCGCCACACGCCCAGTGTCAGAGCGGTATACGAATAGTCTTCCAGTCTTTCATCCTCAGTTGTCTTTTCCATGCCTAACCGTTCAGAGTCAAGGTCAAGTCAGAGTCAAAAGAGCAATTTTTGGCGTGATCCTTAAGCAGTGGAGCTGCGGTGCGGGACCGCGCGGCTGGGACGGGTGTAGTTCGGATCAAGCACGTTGTGGGATCCCACGATAGTCACGTGCTCACCGCATGGATCTAGGTTCTGTCTCCGGTCCGGCAAGCCGGATAATCTCAAAGAGAGGCTTGGTCCAAACTCGGAGAAACGACATGTCTTTCAACATGAATTGCTTCATCATTTCAAGTCGGATTTCTTTCATATAAGCTGAGGACTTATTCATTAAATATCAACGCCAATTTCGCTCTACTCAGCTTTACGAGAATCCCCGTTGTTCCGCCCTTACTGCATATCCAGAGTCGCACAGACAATTCTCTAGATCAATTCCTGGCAAACCAAAGACATTTTTGTCGAAATCAGCGGTTTTTCGCAGCAGATCATTTGGAGAATATCTCCCGGCAAACATTTAGTCAATATCGACACCGCTCGTCCTCACAGTGTGTTTTTGGTGTAGCCACATCGGGAAATCTGTTTTGATGTGGTCATCGGCAATGTGTAGGATATTGATGTCCAAATCCAGCCAGATTTCACTCTTGACCCATTACTCAGCCCTGAGCATACCGACCCAGAGTGAAGTTCCATTAGCATAAACAATGTACCCACTAGGATTCTGCCTCCTCAGAATTTCCTTATAAAGGACGTAAATCATATCATTCATACACTTGTATCTGGGTTCTCCGCGTGAAACGGCTAAATTGCCAGGTGGCTTCCAAAATTCTTCGGAACGCAAATAGAAATCTGAGAAGAGCGAATTTTCCGCGCGTTTCGTATCTGAAAACGATGTCGACTACCCGAAGTGTTTGACCGGGGTTTTGAGACAATAGAAAATTACGCCGTGGTACAATAGTTTGAGCTCGGACCTCTCGGACGTGAAAATCTCGTTCCACCACCTCCCACTTCCCCGCACTGACGTCGACCGGCGGCGAACGTGTTACTTGAGTCAACGAAGGTCAACGATTTGACATTCATAAGAAGTGCCAAGAAAGAAATAGTTCCATTAAGAGCCTCTGGAACGTTAAAAGGAGCCCAATTTTGCCAGAATAATCTAAGACAAAATGCGCTTCATCACCCTCTCCATTGCCCTTGCGGCCATCGTCCTCACGACCCAAGCCACCGAGCTCAATGAGCGCCAATTCCAGCCCTGCTTCGGTGGAATAACCTTTCCGTTTTGCTGCGCGTATGGCATTTTCGGAGGCGTCATCACCAGGACATGCGTCTCCCCGCCCAGTGCCAACTCGCTCGCCAATTTTCGTCAAAGCTGCGCAGGCATCTCCAAACCGGCATCTTGCTGTAGCTTTAATCCCTTCTGGTCGGGGGTATTAGCGGCTGCAACTACGCTTAGCTGCTTCATTCGTCAACTCTCTGGTTCGCCTTCCGGATATGTACGGTCCCTCACATTCATCTTTCTCACTGCTTATCTGTCTCTCACAGACCGCCGTGCTGAATTAACTCTTCTTCTTCCAATTCCGAACCCTGCCACCACTTTCCTCTGTGGAGAAACCCTACGGACTATTTTGCTATGTGAACTTTGAGGGTCGGGCGATTTTGGTTGTAAACATTTACTCAGGAATAGTTCTCATTTGGCGATTCTGAGGCCGATTCTGCGTTTGATTCTCGAATTAATTTAGGGTGGGAGGATTCGAATGACTGTAAAAGCTCTTCCAAAAGAAGTCGTGCAACCATTCTCGAGCCACTTCCGATTCTCAAGAATTCTACCGCCTTACAACGGTTTGTAATCAGGCCGACGAACCGTGGCTCCGCCCATTCTATTGCTGAGGCCCGCACCCTGCATCCAGAATCGCTACTCGGACCGCCGGTTGAGCCCTTCCTTATGCTGCCGTCGGATGACCTGCACGATCCACTTTTGCACAACAACTGAGGTTTTACCTGGGGTTCACGAACCGCTTTTTCTGCTGTTTTCATTGAGAACGCAGCTATGTATGTCGGAGTGTTTATTGTTTTCAATCCTCCCTCCGCTTGGTTTTTACTCTCTGTTTGTGTTGAGCCTTGGATGAAGTGTCGAAGTTTCAACCGGCACTTGCAATTTTGGGGAATGTTAAAGTTGTGTGAATTTCGCATGCGAATCTCCCCCACAAAAATCTTGGCTCCTGTGAATCCAAACAACCCATTTATACCATTGCGATTCAACAAATCAAATCTTCGTTTCAGTGGCTCTTCGCTCTCCGAAATGCCCCAAACCTCTGATCCTCAGTGCAAGTTGGGCATATTTGTGCTCCAGAGCTGCGGGTGCCACGGCTGTAATTGTGTCTACCTGCAAGGACATCCTGCGTCCCTGCGGTTCAACTTGAAAGTTGGACCACCTGATCAGTGATCGCAATCTCCGCCGACATATGGCTGACAATAGATACTTACACAATGCACCGAGATATTTTTAGGGACTCATTTGGAAACGACATCACCAACTAAAATTTTGCAAAAAGCCATTCCTTCGCGAGTGATTCAGTCAGTGAGCTGTTACTTAGACCAAGTCTGAACCGCAACAGAAGCAGCTCTTCCAGCCTCCCTCGTCCTGCACGGATGCCGTAATCAATTAATAGAAGCACTTGACTTCGATCAATGATCCGCTCCATGCGGTATCTCCGTTGTTTAAAGGTGGAGCCGGTGACGCGGGACCGTGAGAATCCCCATGTCTGTCGCCGCCTTCGACGTCGACAATACGCTCGGTGAGTGTCTCGCCAGGCTCGCTCGCCGGTCCACCCATCACAATGCCACAGGAGCCTTGCTGGTCGGGACACTGGTGTCTTATGCCCTGTTCGGAGTGGCGACGACCCAAGCATATGTCTATTATGGGCGTTTCCCGGATGATTCCGCAAAGATGAAGGCCCTGGTACGTTAATAGGTAGATTCGCTGCAGCATGTTCTGACGCGTTGAAGGTTGGCTTCGTGTGGTGGGTAAAATTGCGTTCGTGGGGACATATCTGACTGATTTGCTAGGTGCGCCGAATTCGCGCACGCAATCTGCATTGCGACCTCAATATATGAGATGGTGATCACGAATTACGGGCATCCGAACCTCATGACGCGCCTTCCCAATTCTCTGGTCACCTCCACTCTCATTGGCAGCTGCGTGGCATATGTCAGTAAGTCGACGGTGGACCCAAGCTAGCAGCTACTCACAATTACCCATCTCCGCTCGCAGTCCAAACCTTCTTTGCCTACCGAATATACGCCCTTTCCAAGAGTCTATGGATTCCGTGCATCTGTTGGACTTTGTCGTTGTTCCGAGTTGTGTCGCCGAATGTCGTGATGTTCGCATATGGTATCCACCAAACCATCCCTGTGTTTCTTACGCAATGGGGCTGGCTCTTTGACGCCGTGTGGGCTATAAGCGCACTGAACGATATGTTGATCGCTGGCACGCTCGTCTTTATGCTATATCGCCGGCGCAGCGAAGGACTCACGCAGTCGGTGTTATCTTGCGAGATATGAACAGGCTCGCTCACTAGATTTTCACAGCACAGTCGCGGTGGTCGATAAGATGATCAAATGGACCATAGGTTCGTCTTAATTATCGCTTCGTCCGCCGTCTAACCTGAGATCTGGCAGAAACGGGTGTGGTGACAAGGTTCGTGGGTCCTTCTTTTCACGCTTTGGCGCGGACCATCTGACTGCGGTGCAGCATTGCCAGTATTGCAATGATCGGTGTCGTACGACCGCTTTCCTCTTGACCATTGCTAGCGCTAACCATTGTTCAAATCCCCAGTTCCTATCGATGCGGTTAAATTGTAAGCAATGGGTAATGACTCTCAATACGCTCGCTAATCATGCGAATTCTCGATAGTCGTCTGGATGGCCATTTTCGTAGTGATTCCTCGACGTACGTTTTCCCCCGTCTTTTCTAATGCAAAACCCGGTGCTGACGCTGTGTAGTGTTCTCCAATTCCTTCTTCGCCAGGTGAGACGATACCGGACAGCCATCGAGAACCCAGTGCTACTCACCACTAACCTCGCTCGACAGTCTCAACTCCCGCACCGCTCTCCGCTTCGAAAACGACCACGAATTCACGGTCGCGCAGAATATACCCGCTGCTAGAAGCGCACGGGTGACGACGACACTCCAATTCGGAATCGGCACCACTGAATCGCGGGATACCGGGACGCACCCACTCACGCTTGACACCGACATAAGCGAGCAAATGAGTAAGATTACGACTAGCAGCTACGAGGAATCCCCATCAAACGATGAGCGTCCGATGGCTTTATGACGATTCTCACGTCGTTCGTTCCATGCCAGAGGACTCCAGAAGAGTTAATGTTAGCGGTCACGAATTAGATGTATGCACCCCTCCGCAATGCGCCCAACCAGAGTACGCCTGAAAAGTAATAATCGTATACCGCCTTGTACGTTACGTCGGTCTTCAATTCTAGAGTCGAACGCAGATGCCATCCAGGGATCAAGGCCATCGAGTTCCCCGCAGCAAATCTGATTTCACGGGGCTCCCTTGTAATACTGTCTTCGCGTACCAGGATTGCCGCTCTGAAGGCGGTCGAATCAAGCAGATCCGATATGAAAGGTTGCATTTTACTGTCAACCACTGTACGGGTACTCGGAATTCCTCGCTGCACACTCCAACTCCATCACCGCTACGGAATTCAATTCAAAGTTCCGATTGCGTAAATCCTGCTTCTTTCGTCGCTCTGGGTCGCTTTACCGCGCGGCCATCAGGCCTGATTGAATTGAATATCTCCGGCAAGAGCGGCGCTGCTTTCTCCTGGCGCCGTGGCAGCAAGGCGGACCGACGTACAGCTGGATAAACGTAATGCTGAGACTGGTCTCCACTCGCCGGAGATTATCATTCACCGTCTGGATGGTTGCAATGGATTGAACTCCCACGGCTTCATAATGTGATCGTGCGCCTCAAACACCGTTCTGACTCCAATAGACCTACTGAAGTTTGTACTCCAGCTCAGAAGCAAGTGAACTGTATCGCAATCAAACACACTCGCAGTAGAAGTACTTGAACGATGATACCATTTCACGAGCAACACCGACCGAATCGAAGAAGTCCCTCCGAACAATGTCAGTAGGTGAACAGTTCTAATCCGAGAAATATCCCCACGGATATAACGACGACTCTTCGACTGTATCACAATGCACTTCCCCGACGATGCAGGGCATCACGATTCTTCCCGCCAACCTCGACTCTTGTCCTCGAAAGCTTTCTCTACGGACTGTTGGTGCTTCTCTACATTTCGACCGCCTACTTTTTGTCAACGCGACGAACCCTCGCTGGCGGAACCGCCAAACACCACTTGACTTCTCCGGTCTTTCTTGCACTGACAGCTCTTTTTCTAGTCGTAACAGCGGTGAGTCTCATGTAATTGGCGTGTTTCGGCCCTTAATCATGCTGGATAGTACTGTGGTATATCAAGCTTTATTTGCCTTCATCCACCTCGGCAACGCCAACAGCGAGGACACCTTCTACGCCGATCTCTTCCAGTCAAGTGAAATCGCCAAGGTCTTTTGTTTTTCCATCGCAATCCTACTTAGTTGTAAGTGCCATCAATATGTAGTTGAACTTCTATGGGCCGACTTGTGCAAAAGACATATCGTCTCTGGATAATACGGGGACGAAACATGAAGGTCGTTATATTTCCTATAGTGGCTCTCTTTGGACTTGGTGGTGCGTCATCTAGCAGCGCCCGCTCAAACCGCTATCAACATTGCCTCATCCAGTTGCGTCCATTGGCCTCAATGGCGAAGTATTAACATGGAAGTCAAGGCTTCGCGGGGCACCGTTCGATAGCGAGTCCGGCCCTTGGGAGGCGGCAGGCTCTATGCTCTCACTTTTGTACGGCCCTTTCTCCACTCGAAAGCATAGCTGATGGATTTGCTTTCCAAGAGCAAATTTGTATAGCGCGAGTGATGGTCGCCAGCTTGTGACGGATGAACATCTTTCCTGACCAGACCCTTGTTTAGGTTTTATTTTTGTCGGATGTGGAGAGTCACCAAAGTGGCCCCGGGGTCCCAGTCCACCATCATTATGGATGCAGTACCGATCATTCAGCCAATGGTTTCTTTCTATATTGATCGAAAGCGCAGCACTCTAGGATTCTTGTACAATAAATCAACACAAACTGAATACATCCCAGCTGTTGGCTCATTATTTCTGCCATGACTACAACGTTCGAGTCCGACGCCGCAGTCATCACTGCGGATAACTTTCTGGTCATCCTAGGAGTTTCAAACACTCTCATCCATTCCCGAGTGGGCCTCGAATGGTCAGGAGATTCCATCGATGCGCAGAAGCAAAAATGGACTGAGAAATCTTCCGAGAATGCTGTGTGGTACGTGATATGAGAATATGGATGAAAATGTTTTGATTCAAGGGGACCTTTTACCCACATCCTAGAATACGGGCTCAGTCGCAGCTTGCTCGACCCAGCCGGGACGCTTCAACAATAATACCTCGACCCGACATCACTTCTTTGCAGGTCATAGCTGTCCATTTCTCGATCGGAATGGTGGGCCACTGTTGTATTTGTGAAGTGTCCATATAATGCCGCGTCGGGCCGAATGTCTGTGTTTCTAAAATTATGGTTGTGAAGCCGCTGCTACTCGGCATCGGCATGTGCATGCCATGATTTTTCATCGATTCACGGAACTTGAAGTTTCACACTCCTCAATATTTGCGCTTCTTCAAGAAGTGGTGATGATATCAGACGGCGGAATTCAATTTCTGACATTTTTGAATGGCGGTCAAAGCGGCTAACGAGGAGCCATGCTATGGGCATTCGCAATACTCGAACACATCCCTCTGTAGTTCAAACGTTCTGACAAGCCCCAAACATGTTCTCCAAGCTCCCCGGCGCGTCACGCTGCGTTTTGGTGGTTGAGATGAATCAATCTGATATCGGAAAGGCCGCACTCAGCTGCCGCGGAGAACTCGACCTTGGATCCACTTGAATCTTCGGGGCGACTGCATCTGCCGAGGCCGCTCCCGACACCTCGACGCTGGCCCTAAAGGCAGACGCGGGGGTGCACCCGTGCACATAGACACCTTAGCCTGCGGTGCTATGTAGAGTGTCAGTCGGTCTCGCAGCTGGGGATGGAGCTTTTATCACCTCCGCAGCTGCGAATGAAATGGCGTGAAGATGGCTGAATTTCAGGATCCTTTATATAGTACGCTTTTATAATAGCTATTTCTAGACGAAGGATCACGGCTTGTCCGCTGAGGAGGGCGTTGTGCGGCATGAGTAACCGCAGTGTGACACGGATCTCGACTTGGAGTGGATGCTTGACGAGAGGCCGCCACGGGAATGCCAGATATTTAGCAATCGCTCCCTTCGAAGTGGAGAATCCGAGTCTCAGGTTAATTTTTTCCTTCTTGAGATAGTTCTCTGTAATAATGCCGCGACTTTCCCCCGCCTCTCACATGGCTTCAAAGCGCGGCACTCTACAGTGCTTGCAACCAACCTTCAATTCATTGACAGGCGTATTGATTCTTTTTGATAATGCCGCGACTTTCCCCCGCCTCTCACATGGCTTCAAAGCGCGGCACTCTACAATACTTGCAACCAACCTTCAATTCACTGACAGGCGTATCGATTCTTTGGCATGTGTATTGCTCGTCCCAACATTACTCGGCAGAATTGATCATCACCAGCATTAGTGACCTTGGGTCGCACTCCGCCGAGGATGCTGCGATCTCAATCATCGGGGAAGGATTAATATGTATCCACCAGATAAACCCGAGTATCGCCCCTTCAATGAGAGGATTTGGTCCGCAAATTTGTTCATCAATATTTGTCATTTAAATGGAGACTGAACTCGGTCACAGGAAGCATATGAGCCCCGCCTCGAGGCCACCCCATTTGCTAATGGACATCATAAATAACATATGAGAAAAATGAACTGTGGGTGCTCTGATCGGGCGCCTGGTTTGCGGTTTGCGCGTTGATGTTCTCCCGTGGCATGTTCCCCAGTTATCGCTTTGGAACCGATTGATGGCTAAGAATTCCCTCCAATAGTATTAATCCTGGAAGTGATTTGAGGAGAAACCGAGTCGAAAAAGCTGTAGTATATTGGAGCCTCAGATCTTGAACTGTATTGTGCGCGGAGCGACTAAGAGTCCAAAATATTTCTTACCTCAAGATATTCTCGCGATTGAACAGCGATCCTTACGGAATGCGCATTTCCAGACCAGCTTGGCATGGGCGAAGTATCTGTCGCGCCAGTCAGCAAGAATGTCACCCTGACTCTTCTGGGCTCTGGGCTTAACCAATGGGGATCCGTCCAAGGATGGTATATATCAGGAAGACCAGTCTGCTCGGCCATGTCGGGGTTTCGTTCTCTGAGGACCTTATACCCAGTTGTAGGTTACGAGGGGAAGTTTTGGTCCCGGGTTTTACTGGACTAAGAATGGGCCGCTGCTCCCGAATTAAATGGGCGACGTCATTTCATGGGATTTAATTTACCATGTTTAAATTATCGCCATGACGCCCTATCACGCCATTGTGCGACATGCAAGAGACTGTCCTTTGTAATAGCAAGGACGGTTTGGCTCAAGAGGTCATGCACACGCCGAGCCAAACATGTCTTCGAAAGCGTGGGGATGGGTTGAGGGCGAGGTCTTCCCAGAGCAAGGAAAAGATTTTGAGGAATATTGGAAGGATCTGGCAAATTGAAGAAGCCGAGCATCAAGCACCGGAGCCTCCAACGAACCAAAGTCTACGACGGAATGGGCGAAACGGCGGCCAGAATATTGGGGATTTAAACCAAAAGAGGGCTTGTACAACTTGGAATTGAGCAGCATGAGTAAAAGGCTCGTTCGGAAAAGGACTAACACAAACTATTACCTGCTGGGACAAACGATACTTACCGGTGGGAATTCAGGCCGAATCTATTGAAAGGACGGCAGATGTAACTCCAAGACATGAGAAATGGCAGCGGCAGCTGACACGAAGCTCTTTCAGCCGCTGTCTTCGAAAAATAAGTCAACCCTGATCAGTACAATGAAGAAACCGTGATGGCAATGGCAGGTTGGACTCAACGTACGATCAATTTCTCAGGAGATTTTCTTTGTGATCAGCGTGTCCGGGCGTGCTCAAAAGTCATTTCCTGGCCCGGGTAGGACGCGTGTCGCCGGTAACGTCCTCTATGTCTCCACTGGGGTCGTTGCAAACTGCTGGGTCCCGACGAGATCGTCCATCTATGCAGACATACTGCCCTGCGGCGGCAACAACCGGGTTATGAAAAGCCTTGCAATACTTACGTACACTGCCGAAGGCCCAGGGGAAAAGTCTTACTCAAGAGTCACACGTCTAGATCTTGCTGCTATTGCTATTGAGGACGGAGGGGAGCTATCATCGTTCAACGTGTGCAAGTTTCAACTTCCAGGTGGAGGAAGAGAAGGTTGAGAGAAGGCATAACATAGCCAAGCATGAATAACTTTCGCCAGGTGATGATATAGCACAGCCACCGGCGTGTGGTTGAATTTGAACAACCATTGAACCAATGAACAACAGGTTGAGGGTTTTGACACCAACCTCTGACAAACCGACCGATAAGCATCCTCACAACGCAGGAAATGGAGAAGATGGTAAAATGGGTCATATTTGCGAGATTAAACGCGAATCAGGGCCTGGCACAGAAGCACATTATAAACCACGACGACTCAAAACACCAACAGCGACGCATTCTGAACGAATTCCTGCCAGATATGTTACTTCCTTTTCCCGTCAGAGAGTGATGGGGATGCAGTTGATGGCGATGAGGCCACCTAAAAATGAATCCAGACTCAGTACAGAATGCGAATGAGTCTACAATTAATCACGCACCCCACTCCGCCTCGGGAGGATCGCAAGTGACAGTGGTTCCGCCACTACCGACAAGCTCAGTCCAAAGTGCTATACGGATAAATGGATTCATACCAGTTATTCCCGGCAACGGTGATGGGGGAGCAGCTCAACCCTATTGGAACATCGATACCAGTCAGGTCGAGGCCAAGGAGGGCAGCGACCGCGGAGACTGCGCTGCTGGTGGTGGACTGGACGCTATCGCAGCACTGGTTGGAGGTTGGGGGAGTCACCGGGGGAGGGGGAGAGCCTCCTCCAGAGTTTCCGGGCATGGCGGCAGCAAGGGTCTATAATAATAAAACAATCAGTTGTTGAACAAAGGTCATGGTGGCTGCGTACAATGAGCACAGAGGCGACAACAACGGGGAACTTGGAGAACATATTTGATGAGAGAGCCTGAACTACAAAAAGATGTGTTCGAGTGAGGTCTTACGGAAAACCGACCATTATTTTATATATGTTCGAGGCAGCCCTTACATTGTTCGCAAGAGAGGTTCGGCACGCACTAGAGGCTGAATCAATCGGGTTGTGGAGCGGTGGAGCGGTTTGAACACAGTAGAAATGCGGGTATGCTGATGAATGGAACGGCATCGTGGTTCTCTTCCGTCGGATCAGTCAGACCACGAAAATCCCAGACCAGGTTGCGTCTAGCACATGGTCAGTTCACGAGCGTCGAGACTAATTCTCTTCTTCAACACTTCCTGCCAATTGTGATCAAGTTTCCGCCTGAGAACTCAGAAAACCGTGGGTAGAATAATGTCTAAACGAAGTTTCCTGACATATCGTGGAAGAGCGGAGAGTCGATGTCTGATTTGCATCAACCTCGCCAAGTACCTCTACGTCATAGGCGGCGTCAGTCCTGCATCATGGCAGTAAGAATATTTGGGATCCTAATGAGCTGGGATACACGAGTATGGAACTTCGGAAAGATTAAGACGAGTCTGAAATATGACACGCAATGGGGACTTCTTATTGCGCTGGGCAATGAGGACCGAATTTCTTCGCACAAGGCGATAAATGAGCGTTGAATCGGCTGCTTTGAAATCAACCCCTTGATATCAGGACCTGCGCCCCCGGTGTACTAGTGGCGCGGTGTAGCCAACGAAATCAAGGGGACCTATCAACCAAGATAAAGGAGCCATCCCCTTTGCTCACCTGGGAAATCGTTCGAGGATATGTGGGGCATTTTCACCCAAACGTCCTCCCATCAAGCCGACAACAGAAGGTGGTGAGGTCATTCTTACAAACCCGGAGCCGATGTTGAAACTTATTACTCGGTAATAGCACAAGAACCCGGGAAATCCCCAAGGAGTTCTTCGGGAAGCGCACAAGGAGTTCGTCGGACAATCACTGCGTAAAGCACAAATATCACCAAATGTGGAGGATGAAAACGAACACAGATGAGCGATAACAACATCAAGGGACAATGTGGAGCTTTGGTGAGGGCGAGAATCCGACACTAGATCCTGATTCAGTGCAGAAGGGTCCGCAAGTTGTTTTCAACCGCTGTCCAAGTGCGCCGATGACCCGCATCATGATCGGCCACCCGCCTTTCGCATTTGCCCTGCACCTTGACGAGCCATTTGGTAAACCTCTATCATGTCCGGCCGGGTTTTTTTAGCGATGTCTTCTGATTTCGTATGATTCACCCTCCCTCGTGCGATATTTCTCTTGTCATGTGTGGTGTGCCATGACCAGCGACGTCGGGAAATGTTCCCGAGATATGACGATGACCGGTGGTCAGTCTGCACGGAAACTAATGACGTCAAAATAGTCTTCGAGTCACCTCCGCTCCTCCTCCGCAGAGACAAGTTCTGATACTCGTCTTGTTTTAAACAAAGCTCTATGGTGTGCTACCTCATGAAAAGTTTCGCGGGTCCGTTGGCGGCGCTCTGCAGATTTGGCTTTATGGTATTTGCTGCAATGCTGCGCTTTGGTTCCGCCGAAACAGCGCAACGCACCTTTACCTACCTTTCCTTTCCCTGACCGAAGTGATATGTTTCAGGTGTCAAAATCTGACAGGCCCCACACCTAATTAACGTGGAAAGTCTTGGGAAAGTCTTTGAACTTGATGTTGCGCGTAAGATCTTCTGCTCCCCATGCATCACGTCCAAAGGCTCCACCGCGCTTCACTCTCTGGGTGTTCCGGGCTTTCGCTTCCGTGAATATGTCGGACGTGGCGAGATAAAAGACGGCTGCACGCATTCGGATTCTTCACTCGAACACACTCCTCTGTAGTTCCAGCCCTCTCAGCAAATAAACATGTTCTCCAAGCTTTCTGTTGTGGTTACCTCGGTGCTCATCGTATGGCTCTCCTCATCTGCATAAATGTTGCAATAATTCTCATTCGTATTGTACAGACCCTTGCTGCCGCCATTCCGACGACCATCCCCGTCACCCCGCCCACCTCGAACCAGTGTTGCGCCAGCGTTGTCGACTCGAGCAGCACCGCTGCCGGTGCCGTCCTCGCTCAGCTTGGCATCAACCTCGGCGATATTGACGTCCCCGTTGGCCTCAGCTGCTCGCCCATCACGGTTCTCGGAAATAACTGGTCTGGGATCCTTTTTTTGAATCGATGCCATGAGTGCTGATGTATTGCATCATCTAGTGGAGGCGTCACTACTCGATGCGACGCGCCCGAGATTGAGTGGGGTGAGTTGCTGCAATTATTAGTATTCCCGTATGCTCATTTTTATAAGGCGGTCTCATCGCGATCAACTGCATTCCTATCACTCTCTGATACCTTACTGTTTTTATTCGAATTGCGGTGGATTTAGATGGTTGGCATTGAGATTCTTGTTTCTGAATGTGTAGCTTTCTACGTGATTGACAAGATTTTATAATATTTGAGGCAGCGGATTTAATACCATGTTCGGATTTCAAAAGATTTCCGAAATTTCTCGTAACAGACGCGATAGACTTGGGACGCAACAAGGCATTCAACGAAAGAATGGGAAAACCAGCTGCAGTACTCCTTTATTAAACTTACGCTTGCCTGTCCTCTGAAGCAAGCTCCGCCACAAGTTAAAAGGCGGGTGGTCCCGAGGCGGCGGGCCGGGATTTGCGAAGCGGTCCGCATTTACAAGCGGCAGCTCGGCCGCTTAGCGGCCTCGCATCCCCTTCCGCTGATGGTGGAGTTCAAAGGCGCCGACGGGGTAATATCGGATCACGAGAGGATCAACTGACCAGCGGAGTTTAAAATGGCTTCAGACAGACGTAATTTCAAAAGGAGGGGACATGATTCCCAGTGAAAACGGCGCCTCGGGAGGCATCGCCGGGTATCGCTGGGTCACGCTGGGCTCGTCAAGGATCGTGAGGCCTCGCTTTTGACTTCCCTCCTCAATTTCACATGCTCGGATTCCTCTTACTCCCCTCACTGACGTCATGAAATTCGTCTTTTAATTTTGAAAGATTGTCAACAAACTTCGACTTTGCGGACTTGGCGCATTCGACGGACGCCGCGGAAGTCGGAACCGAGAAGTGCCTTGTGAGTCATTGTGACGTGGTCTGCTCTTCCGCTTACCACCACATCCCGCTGGTCTCTTGCGACGCGCATCTGGTTCTCTCTGTCGCTGGGCTGGATACTCTG
Source organism: Mycena galopus ATCC 62051 (assembly GCA_014925785.1). NCBI lineage: Eukaryota > Fungi > Basidiomycota > Agaricomycetes > Agaricales > Mycenaceae > Mycena > Mycena galopus. The sequence continues at coordinate 6,547 of WIQG01000359.1, read as the reverse complement.
AGGCTGGGGCTTCTGCTGGTTCTCTCTGGGACTCTGGGTGTCTCTCTTTGTGGACTGGTTCTTCTGGCTGGCTGGTCTATCTGGTTGCACAATGTCTGGCTGTTTTTGGTACTAAGAAGTATGTTTTCTCCGCCGTTCCCCCACTCTGTAGTGATACAGTTTATCCAGCAGATTTCCGATGCGTACAGCTTACAGGACCACGGACGATACGCCGATACGCAGCCGTTCGCGGATTGGCGGATGGAGCACGGACCGTGCACGGTGACGGGCGATTGGCGATGGTGATGGTCCCGGCAGATTGTCGTGCGATGCGGGCGGGCGACAGGCGATGGCCGCGGATTGGCGTGCAATGCGGGCAGGTGAAGAGAGGGAGCGCGGCCAGGGGGCGGGGCAAGCAGGTGGGCGCGCGCACAGGCCCCGGGAATGGAAATCAAATTATTGTTGTATTCCGTGCTATTACAATACTACACAATACCTCCCGATCCAAAGTATCTGAAGGTATCTGAGGTGTCCGGAAATAGCTGCGTGTAGCAGCGGCTGGTATCAGCGAGTATCGCGGGGCATTGGAAGAGTTAAAATCTGCTATGACGATACGGTCCGAGCCTGTCCGAGGCCCAGCCGATACCCGGCGATGCCTCCCGAGGCGCCGTTTTCACTGGGCATGATTGTTGGGCCCCAATGTGCTAAGTTCGACGATGAATCTTGCTGGTTGTGAGCACGAATCAATTCTTCGGAGGAAAAACCGGTTTCATGAGCATTCATTCACCCACAATCCATTTAACGCATATGTTTAGAGAAAAAAGGTAATAAATTCAACAAAACAAGCTATTTCCGCAAAGGGATATGAATAAGGTTAGGGTTAGCCTGGTGAAAGAACCAAAAAAAAAAAAAGGGGGGCGATCCCATGACAACACAAGCCAATAGTGCAGCGGCAAGGTCATCGCGTCTGTCTGGTGCAAGCAGAGCAAACAGACAAGGGCGGCAAAAATTAGATAACCAGAAATGCCCGCGGTGCGGGCATAATAGTGGTTAAACTATTAAGAACAGATACTACACTTGATCTAAGCCAAAAGGCCAGAGTGGTAAAGATTCAAGCTGGTGGGTCGCGGGTTTTATAGGGCTGGGGTGGTCCGTGCGCAGCCGCTGTCACGGTTCGGTGTTGGTCCGTGCATCTGAATGGCACGTGCCATGTTCGCGTTTTTGTGTTGTGTGACGCTAAAGACTTGGCGAAGTTGGAGTGCTTGTGTGGAACGAAACTTTGCCCGAGCTTTATTGAGTGCGCTTGGCCCGACTGACTGTGTGGTGAAATTTTTAGTACAGCTTAGGTTTACAATCGTTACGGTAATTTGAACCTTGGTGAGAAACTGTTTCAAAATTCCAACCAATGCTGGTGTGTCTCAAATGGTTTGACGAGGCCCTAACGCCCAATTTGTACCGCCAAATTTATGATACAGGCGGGCAACCCCAGGTGCTTGCTACAGAGCGCAGGTTGCCCGCCTTGCGTATGACCGAGATAGCCGCGGAACGAGCGTCCTCGCTGTTGAGACGATCCTTTTGGCACGCAATCCGCAACATGTTAGCGTGGAGGCGAATGTGAATGGATCCGACAGTCCAAACTCTAAACCAATCACGATGTCCCAGTTTATTTTATTGGCTGTAAAGGAATTTGCAGCATTGATTTCAGAATCAATGGATCTTACAGACGAACAAGCATTGCGCCCGACGGAAATGGTTTCTTTATCTATTCACTGAGAGATCATTTCATTCGCTGGTTCTGACTATCGAGGGTGGAACGTCTGTGATCCAAAATGTTTACGCTGAGTGTCCAAAAGCGAGAACCCACGATAAATTAAGCAATGCTGCATCCAGCGAATACCAACGCATGCCAGGCAGCTTTGCCGTTCTGCCGTCCATACTTCGTCGTGGAGAAATTTCCGCGACGGGGGTTACTTCGTGGGGAGACGTCGACGAGTCGTGTGAGGTGGCGTATGAGGGGGCGAAGACTGACGCCCCTAGAAATCGTACTAGGTCAACTGTCCTTTCAGAGATATTAAGAGACAACTGCGTCAAACCCCTTTCGAAAGAATGATGGCAAAGCTTTGCGGAGGTGCAAGTGGTCTTTTTCTGTCATTTCCTCGGTTCAACCCTGCATCGCACGCCGTCGCCTACCGCCGATCTGTCAAACGTTGGTGACAGGGACTAAGCGAAATGAAATGTTCGCCGCTGGGTGGAATCCTGGTGGAATGTTCCCCGAATGTTCCTGATTGGATGGAACGCATGACGGGGGTCTGGACGCCGTAAGATCCATAATTGTAAAAGGGGAGAAGAAGCGGAAGATTGCTTCCAGTTTGTGCCGAGGACGAAACGTCGTGTCTTTGAGTTTCTACTGCAGTACTAGATAGAGAGTTCACGAGGCGCCGGGCCACAATTAATTCATCAGAATGGAACTGCGATCACTGAATCTAATGATCATCATCAATCGCAGAATGATAACGGCAATGCACACGCCGGTCCCGGACCGACATCCGCATTGACTCCGCGTTTTTTTTCATCGTCCCCTTCCATGGTTTCATGACTACCTCCATGTTCAGCCTCTTTTTTTGCTCTTGCTGCGGCAGCCAGGTGGAGGATGATCCCACCGTGCGTACCACCATGCCCTCCCTTGTCCGAAATGACGGGTATCACCAGGTGATACCCACGGAAACCACTCACCTTATCTCTGATGCTGCCGGACTTTCCTCGTATGCTTGGGTCTACTGCATTTTCTGTATATGAACCTGTCTTCTTGTCCAGGGCTGGTCTCCCAGACACGAGGGCTGTCGACCGCCAAAAGCTGCGCGATCGAATGGGCACTATCGTGCGTTTGAAGGAGGGGTGGGTCCTCTGTACGGCCTGGCTGCGGGCCCGATATTCACACCGCACTCGTTATTTCCCCAGAAAAATGGTCAACGTCAATGCTCGTGTGCCGTTTATTCTCCATAGCACAACGGAGAGTAGCTCGAGCACCGCTACATCCGAGGCTCATTTATCAGCACCGCCGACTCCCGAGTTAACTTCCAACTTCCCATCTGCTCTGGATAGTACCCACCTTCCGCAAGTCCTCACCATGACCCCAGCGCGCATGCGCCTTCGCGCCGACAGCCGTTACTCGTCGCCCAGCGGTTCGCGCTCTTCCTCGCGGCGCAGGACGGATCCTGTAGATAGAAATCACATCTATACACAGCACGGCGCGGAGCGGGGCAAGCAAACGCCGTCTATCCCGAGCCAGTGGCTAGGCGAGACGGAGTCTGAGGCGTCTGGAATGGCCGACGCCGCCGGAGTTGAAGAGGTACGCGTCCGTGGCTGTCGCGCTGGGCTCTTAATTGAGCTTGCAATTCATTTTTTTGCAGCCGGAATCACCCACGAGTCGTGTGGCGATTGCAAGCCCCACCAGCAGGGATAGGGATGATTCAAACGCAATGTCTATTGCATTCTCTTGGAGTGATACATAATTATTAATACCTTCCCGTGGACTTGTAGCCTAAACTATCTCACCCTCATTATCTTGCCAGATCTATGCAATGTCGGAATCTATATAGGTGTACTTTATAAATTCAACATTTGTTTTGGATTTGATCTCGACGAGCGTGAAAGCAAGACGACATGGAATTTGGAGGAATAATCGTCCCTACCTTCCATCCTTATATGCGACCTTGTGTATGGTCTTGTTCTTGTTCAGGGATGATTTTCTAACTATACACCCCCAGCTAATTGACGATACTGATTTAGATTCCATGTTCAAACCTTCCTCAGACTTCCACCGAACTTGGGTACAAATGCACCAGAAAGATATCAATATTCAACCCCGATGTTATCTACTTGGATCTATTCCGCCGTGGCCCCTCACACACCTGCCGGCACCTGCACGAACAGCGCCGCATGTCTAGTATGGAGCGACGCCTCGTTTCCATACGCGATATAGCTCGAGCCGACGCGAGTGAGGTCTGTGATCTTTGTTACCCAATGCACTGGAAACCCGTTGCCTGCGGCGGGCCCGTCAGACTCCTCCTCCTCCTTCAAAATTTCCCCAACGTAATCACCATGTTTCCTATCGAGGTTCTCTCGCAACTGCCGTGTCCGCTCAGGACCTCTCTGCAACAAGGTGCGCATGCCCATGCGCTCAATTCCTCCTTCAGCTAGCTGATGTCGCCGCACTCATCAACGTGGTTCATACTGAGTACATCGTCTCCCATGACGTCGTGGCCTTCGAACGGTTCATCATAGTTCTCCCCGCTAGCATACATCACCTTGACGTGCGTGACCAGCTCGACGCGCTCCGACACGGTGCGGATGCGTGCGTCGCGGCCTTCCAAGAGCCGAAGGACGGGACCCAGGGGAGTGGGACCCGGGGGTATGCGACGCTCGTAATCATCCTCCGCATACTACTCGGCCACGGGCAAGGGACACTAGTGTGCTAAACTGTCACACCGACAAAAATGAATATTCGGCTCGGCCGAAACAATTACGCTGAAGATGTTGCCGAAACAACTGTAATTTTAATTGTTTCGGCAGCATGTTCGACCGAGCGGAATATTCACTTTTGTGGGTGTGCGTATCCGAGAAATCCGCCCTCGGGAAAAAATTCGGGTGAGGCGAGAAGCGAGCGGAGCGCCACCTCGAAGGACCGCGCGCCTTGGTCTTGTCCCGGGCGACGATCCGTGAGGAAGAGGTTGTATGTAAGCGCTCGAGAACGCGACGTACACAAGGGAAAGGGTGTGCGGCGCAGAAGCGAGCTCGGCCGCGGAGTCAAAAACCCGTGTCTTTTCAGCGTGTTCGAGGGTCAGCGCCACGCCGACATAGACTCCAGTCTGCCTGATGAGCAACGCATGTGGCGACCACGTTGTTGCCTACGGCAACGCGCTCGCCGCACTTGTTGCTCTTCATAGACAGGCTCGTCACTAGCCTAATTTGAAGCCGGAAAGATCACCATGGAGTAGAAGATGGACACGATATGTAATAAATCATGATCACCACGTTGAGCTTGTACATCTCGGCCTTAAGGGATTTGTTTCCCTCAATGGTCTGCCCTTGCATTAAGTATGTTGGGGGCCCTAGATCCATCTTTCTTGCCTTGCGATAGCTTTTGTCGAAAACATCAGCACCACCGACTCCGAAGGTGGCTTTCTGGCAGGCCGCCGTAAGCTCCGCGAGCTCATCTTCAGTTGCAGCATTGCCCTTCCCAGATCGATACGGCTTGACAAGAAACAATTCAGAAATCGATAGAGTTGAAAACAACGAAAATGCACCGAGAAGCCTTGTTCTCTCCTTCACCATCGTAGTATACAGTCAACTCCTCCCTCTTCACGTCGTACACCCATCCAATACTCATAACTTCCAAGGAACTTGCTCGTCGAGGGACTCTCAGAGTCCTTTGAGTTGATCCTTTATGCTGGTGGCATTGGATGTCTGCGACTAAACGCTATTCACCCAGCAATTTCCGGGTCATGTGACTTCCCGGATCATCGGCTAACTTCGCGTAACTTTCCTTTGTCTCTCTCGCATTGTCCCAGCCCACGTCGTGTACACTTTTGAGTCACTGTGCTTTGGTATGTACCAAGTAGCGACAAAATAATAAATTATCCACTGATTTCTAAAAACAAATACTACAAGCAGATGCGGTGTTGCTCTTTGCGCGCCGCGCACGATGAACGGACGCGAGATCCATGCACCCTGCGCCCCGCTTCCCACCGCGTTCCCACCACCGCTGCTAACAAGCCCGAAACCCGCGCCAACCCTGCTGCATGACAAATGTCATTGACGTGCGCCGCGGCGTCCCCTCCACCTTCGGCAACAAGCTCGCCGTTCTCAGCCAGCACTGCTCCTTCGCGTCTTCATGCACCACACGCGTTGGCATGCCGGCTGCGTGGAACATGTATTGGAAGGAGCACGGCGGCGGAGGGGGCGCGTTAACAGCTAACGTTGGTGGCAGGCATAGTATATGGTGAAGGAAGAGGTGTGAGGAAGGCGGTACGTAAGGAGAACATTCCGCTACCATTCTAGGCGTACAATGAACGTGTTAAGCGACGGCCCGATGCACGTGACCCGGAAATTGCTGGGTAAATAGCATCTCCTGATGTCTGCGACTCAGACATTGGGCAGTATGTGGCGTTTGGCAGGAACAAATCGGAGTTGCACTCACATGACCGTGTTTCGGAATTGATCGCACGCAGGCGCTCGGCCGAAACAATCAAGTCGGACTCGGAGGGAAGTCCGATTCCCTTCTTGCCCTTTCCACGACGCACCTTTTCTTCTGCCCTGGTGCATAAGTATCCGGACAAGTCAATAGAGCACCGAAATCCTTCACAATCATCACGCTAGCCTCTGGCCGCCTGAATCTCCCAATAAACTAGCGTGTAACGTCCCTCTGTCCAGCGGGAAATTCAAGAAACCAGACGGAAAACGTTGATCGCCTTCAATTTATTCCGACAGTCTACAACTATCTACCAAAGTCCCATTGGCCGAATCTTTCTCCTCGAACTTCTTGAGTCCAAGCTCTCCTTTCACAACG